>VDFB02209798.1:0-28189 GCA_007258455.2 Sequoia sempervirens
TGCTTAGCCTTTTATTTCTTTAGAGAACTAGTAGGAATTAAAACATGTGTATGGAGATTCAACACTTTGGCCATAGAGAAAATAAGGGAGAATATGGATGGTTTCCATAATAATAGTATTTTTTAGTATGGGTATGAGTCACTCTTTGAATTTTTTTAGAAATTAATGCAGGAGAGAGCACAACTGAGCCACAATATTGTAAATAACTATAGACTTATAGAGTTTTTAAGGTCAACAAAGATGATAATCATTTGTAATCTATTGAATCTAACATATTCATTGTATCACCACTACCATATGAGGCACTTAACAAATTGTTAGAAGGTACACCTCAAATTATCATGTCACACCCCAAGGATCCAATTGTAAAAGTATTTAGTAAAGGGTAGAAACAATAGATAGGAAGGATAAGAGCGATGTCAAGGTTAAAACTATTAAAAAGGAATAAAAGAGTGCTAAAGAAGCCTAAGAAAATAATATCCTTATCCTCCAAAAAGTAGAATATATTATAGAAAAAAATCTATTCAAAGCACAACATAAATAATAAGGGAAAAAACCAAAATGATATGAGTGTCTAAGCTCTACCAATATAAGTATTTCACTATCAAAAGGAAAAATAGTTGTACTAGAGTAATTATAAAATGGTGAAAAGAGAAATCAAGAAGTTCCTATTACTATTGAAGTCTACCCCACCCATAAAAAGTCTAGTAGAAGAAACCATAGAAACACTTCTTTAGATGTGTTCAAAAAATGAGAAAGCTACAAGTGTGCAACAAAAAAAGTAAGTGGTAGAATCAAAAGGCACATAAGAAATTAGTATAATATGATGATATTTTAAAAGATGCAGACGAACCTTAATCAATAGAACCACAAAATAAAAATAAAAAGTAGAACAACAACCATTGTTGGATGAGGATAGTGTTCCTAAATCACTGTTAGAGAAAGTAAAACATTAGAAGTGGCTAAACCTCATATTACTACCTAAACAAAAAATTTATAATCAAAGCAATACTAGGTTTCATCACAACAAGCTCATATTCAATAGATAAGATAATTGAAGGGTTTATGGTGGAGTTAAGAACAATCGTATAAAAAAGATAACCCAACAAAGGGAATATGAATTCAAATTTGATACCACATTAAAAAGTAGAGCTATGGATGAAGTGTACAGAGACTTGAGCTTATCACATAAGATAAAAAATAGGTCCAAACTATGTGGGAACAAGAACTAAAAAGGAAGCATTGAATAGGCACTCTTGTCTTGAATCATAAAACAATAACAAAGTTCAACAAAAGATACATGAAGAAGTAGCTATGGAAACACAACATGCTTACAATATAATAGTCTAGAGAAAAGACAACATAAGGAGCCAAAGGACATTACTTTACCACCATCTCCATTACATACATAACAACTTGGAATTTAACACTTGATTCACCTTAATAGTTGGTACAAATAGATGCAACACAAGAACTAATGACACCAATAGAGGAAATTCAAGAAGAACTAACAAGGTACTAAACATAGTTAGAATAGACATTAAGGACAATCTCGAAAAATATATTAAAGGAGAAAAGGAAGAAGAAAAAAAAAGGAAGAAGAAAAAGAGCTTCACGAAGAAATAGGAAAATATGAGAAAATAAATAAATAAATAGGAGCTACATAGATAATCACTCCACCAAAATAACTAGTTAGAAACCCCATAAGTAAAATAAAAGTGTATGTCACCAAACAAAATAAACATCTACAATAATTAAAATCCCAATATATTTATGACTAATCCAATAAGATATTCAATTTAACTTAGATATCACCTATCCAAAAAATGGAGTTAGAAAATGTATTTAGTAGCAATTTAAAGTAATAATTGATGTATAAAAATAGCACATTTTAAGAAAGTATGGGTATATGGGTAAAATAATATAGAAATAGTAACTATAATTCCAATTAGAATACACCCTAAACATAATGACTCAATTGGAAGGCAGTGAAGACTCTAGTGGATCAAATAAGTGGTTGTGAATAAGAGAAAAAAATAAGGAAAAATAATGCTAGAGCATGAAAAGGAAATGTCAAGGTACATACCAAAAAATGGATAAATGGCCACAAATACTTAGATAGATAGGTTAAACAACTGGAGAACACTTGCAAAAATGTTTCCACATATTAGTACTATATCAACTATACATAACTTAGAATACAACATAAAAACATAGCTAGACCAAACAGAGTCTCAAATTATATAAATATAAGGGACTTATAAATTTATGATTTATTTAGATGGAAACAATACCAACAAGTGAAGAGCATCAAAACACAACATAATCAATTGAGTGAGTGAAGGATGTAATAAATCATCCAAATAAAGGAATTATAGATGAAAGTAAACACCTATTTGTCACTTCTACCCCAAAATTCTATAGGACATCTACCATCACTACCACAAAACTATTATACAATGAGCTCTTATCCTAGAGACGACAATTCTAGTATATCATGCTAACTTAGGAGAATGTATATGAGGATATCAAAATACCATACAAACATCTATTATCATGGTAATTTTTTTCTTTTGAGATAATATAGTCTATTTTTTATTAGAAGATGCTATCTCTATGGCAAGACAAAGAATTAGGTCTTTGGAGGATGTTGGTAGATAAGGAATTAAAAATAGGACAAACCTAATTCTAGTCACCATATGGCTAGTGTGGTAGCATCTAATGAGTTTAGTATTGATTAAACAATGATAATGTATAAGAAAATTTAGAAAGACATGTCCCTACTCTAAAAGAGGACTATATAAGAATTCAATTCACTACAAGAATGAGAGAGAAGGAGGACTTTGATATACATTGCAAAAGAGAAGTAGAAGAGAAAGAGATAACAAAATAAGAATTATGAAGTAGTGATGTAATAGATGATTCCCAAGCATATGTGATGTTTATATTTATGTTTACAATAAAGAATTTGTATTGCATAAATAATATATGATACAAATAAATGAGTAGACTAATCTAATATTACCTATAAATGTGTAAAATTATTTTGAATCTTCATGTTGTGCATATGTTATCTATTGCACTATTCTAATTTACCTCTTATTACATCACCATGAGATTAATTTCTTTGACATAAACAACCAAATCTTAGGCTTTCATTTTATCATCAACACCTTGTTAGTTTCATGCAAATGAGTGCTTCTTAACAAATCATGAGATAAAGAAGATTATGACCTACAAATTATCCTCGTGGGTACACACAACTACTAAATTTCATGGCCATTAAAGAGAGTGTGGAATTTGCATATGCTAAACTACTAAATTTTTGTAGGATGTTGATCTAAGTAAATATTGGTCATTGCTCATGGTAGCCATTTTTTTTTTGTTCTCTAGTATAATTGGGTTAGAATTCGGCTCTCAAATAGATCACAAGCCATTAATTAGGTTAATTAAATGGTCAATGGGTTCCTATCAGAATTTCCCTTATAACCCCCTTGCCTCTCATGGTTTGTTGATATAAATATCCAATGGTTGGTAGAATCACTTAATAAAGTAGTACTTTAGTTTTTTCCACTTCTTGCTAGCTAATCAAATTATCACATCGTCACCTTGGGATTTGTTGTTATGCATTGTGAAAACCAAACAACCTATCAAGGAGGGCCCCAATATTAAAGAAAACTAACCAAAGGTGGAAGGAAAAATTGATGAAGCTTCACTTTGAACCTTGTGAATATCTATAAACCATTAGATTATTGAGATGAATGGTTGGTGGAAGCCCCTAGCATTAAAAGAAAAAAAGTGAACTTAGCTCTCTATAGGTGATTAGATTAGTGTGTTTAAAGGCTCATGGGAACCTATGCGTCAACAAAAGGGCTCTTCTACCTATTCCACTAAAATAAAGAAAAATGTTAAAATTTAACATGTAGTGAGAAATGACTACAATCATCATACACAAATTTTTGTTTTTCAACCATATTTTGGAAACTCTCCAAAGGTAATTACAACACAACCAAGTCTAGAGATCAAGCTTTCAATGTAGGTGTCATAAGTTTTTGAGTTCTAAAGTAAATTTTCAAATGTATATGATACCTCCACAATAGAAGGATACTACCATGACCATACAAACACTACCATACTAGAAGTCCAAAGAGAATACAAATGATGGCATTCTAAAGACAACAATGAGGAGAGTAGAGAATCTAATGTAGGTTTTTGATGGTAATTTTTAATCCAAGTAAAAAATAGAATCACAATAATAAACAAATTTAACCATTAAAAAAAATATACATTCTCTAACCCTTTATCTAAAACTAACCTCTTACGTTTCCTTATGTTAGAACATAAAAATGTTAAATTTGAAATTAAAGATATTGAAATAAATAAAATAAATAAATAAATATATTACAACATTTTTTATTTTATCTTCACATAAATATATATTTAATGATTGTGTGCTAATTTTAATCATGAGGTCATTTTTAAAGTTTATGATAAATATTGTGATATATAATAATATAAATCATATGATTGAGTTGTATTTTAGTTAATGCTAAAATATTTTAGTACCTATATAAATATAAGATTGATTGGTTCCGCTAGGTTAGATTAATGTTTAGAAAGTTGTTAGACGATGAAAATTACAAAAATATAGATTATATCTATTTTAGACTTGCAAATAATTTTGTATTGTAAATAGTTATTTCATCTTTATATACATGCACACACATATACATATATGCACAAATATACATACAATTTATATATTTTTATTATTTTTACATCATTGTCATCTTATGTTTATTGGTTTCTAATAATAAGAAACAAAATTCACCTGTTCATTAAAAAATAACCAAACAAAATAACTATTTATATGTAGAGAGGACATTTATTTAAAATAACTAAAAAACCCTAAATCTTATAATTTCAATTTCGATGATAGAGTTAAGTTAATAATTGTAAAAAAAAATTATATATTAAATGCAAGGGTTTGGGGAACTTTATAAATGATAATGTAAAAATATTGGTAATGTCATTGTGAATCTACTCATGATTGTCTAGAAATAAGCGTCCTTGGTTTGATGAATGCATCATAGTCTATATAGTCTCAAATTTTCTTGTAGTTTAATACCAAGTTTTGTGAGGTCATTGTAGACTTGATCTAACATGTGAAATTAAATCATGTTATGTGGAAATGATTTGATAGAATGCATTTCAATAGATGTATTCACCTTCACCTTTTGAATAGTTGAAGATGCCAAGGTGGTTTTTAGTAACATCGTTGGAAAGATTGTTGACATGATATGTGTGTGTTGACCAAATTATTGGCAATGATAAAAATATTAATGACAACATTCACAAACATGTATGTGGTCTTATATGTAGATGTGATTATTTGTCCCTTAAAAATCAAAGTGTTTTTGTTAATTGTTCTTTTAGTTTTAAAATCCACCATATGTATTAGTGATGGTAGAGCTCCTATTTTTTTTTGAAAATTTGAGCTTGTTCTGTGCCCTGTAATGGTCTATTGCATTTGTGCCCAAGGGTAGGGTTTAGGGTTTTAGCTCTAAAACCTTTGTCTCAAATTTCTTAAGTCTTAAACCTTTGGCATTTTAATTATTCATTGACTTGTTGCACCCCGTTGCTAGTCGTCTGAGTTACAACTTAAGTAATTCAAGCCATTGTCTTTAACAACCCCTTAGCCTAGGTCCGTTGGCCACCTTGCGCCTTTTATTGCTTTATATTTTCCCAATGTCGGGCAAAATATTTTATGGAAAAAGACTTAATTCCTAAGTTTTTATTTCCTGAGGGTTGTGTCTCATCGACCTAGTCTGGCCCCTTTATTAAAATAATGTTTATGCATGTGTAGATTTTGATGATCGTCAAATCAAAGGTATTTCATCCTAGCTGTTCCTTGCCAGCCCCGCAAGAATAAAATATTCATTTCCAAAGAGTTGCGGGGTCAATGGGCTTGTGCCATATGTCCTGCAAATGTGGGACCTAATTTCCACTATCATGCTCGATGCCTTGTGCTTGTAAGATCAACGATTGCGACACAAAGTTAGAGTTAATCTCCACCATTCCTCGCTCACCCTGCGGAAATAAAATATTATTTTTTGAATTGTTGTGGGGTCAATGGGAAAATGACACGTGGATTCCTCGACCACTTGGAGAAACAAAGGGGTGGAGCCCATGAGCAAATGACTTGGTGTCCAAATGGTAGGATGTCATCAATCGAAGGACTGCCGAATGATGGTGACAAATTTTCAAACTGGTTTGAATCAATCTGAGTCATCCGATGCGCCATCTCAGAACCAAATTAACGACCATTATTCAAAATAAAAGTTGCAAACGTGAGAGTCATTGCCTTTCGTGTGAGTGAATAGTAATTGAAAAAATGATAGCTAGAGCTACCCTGTTTGAACTTAAATGCACCTAAAGTTGAATTTTCCACACTATTGAAGATTTCCAAAGATTTAGAAACATCCTGGAGATTGAGAGAAAGCATTTCAAAGTTTGTTGTGATCACAATTAGGGTTTCCTGTTAGCATAAAGCTGTAAGTTGACAAACACTTTTCTCTGTGTTATGTTCGAAGTATCTTGAGTTTGGGAAAATATTCATTGTCAAATTTGTCTATGTGCTTTTCA
The DNA here is from genome assembly GCA_007258455.2 of Sequoia sempervirens. NCBI lineage: Eukaryota > Viridiplantae > Streptophyta > Pinopsida > Cupressales > Cupressaceae > Sequoia > Sequoia sempervirens. Next base: position 6,646 of record VDFB02209798.1, read on the forward strand.
ATTGATTTGCTGTAGTTTGAGTTTACTTCGAAGAGTTGAAAACCTTGTCAAACCCTTTGAAATTGCACCCTTAAAGTTGTGCCCTAGGCTCTGAATAGAAGAGCTAGGTTTTGAACATTTTCTATCAAAACCCTACACTAGTTTGATTCTACCTTTCACCTATGGCACCCAAAACTCAAGCTTTTGGTTCAAGAATTGCAACAAGACCTCTCTCCTAGGATATCATTGACTAGTTGAAACCCTCCACAAGTAAAAGAGCCGAGGGAGTAGCTTTGTTTTATGGTTATCAGATTCAAGAAGGGTCAACAAATAAAAGATGCGTTATCAAGGATGCCAATTTACATTTTCAGGGTGGCGATTATTCCAAAATTGGTCTAGGAATAGGAATTTGGGAGTCCCTCTCTGTAACCCTTGGAGATTAGATTTGGGGAAACTAGTGGTGCCAAATGTGTATATGGATGTTGACATATTGAAGGATATTGCTATAAGATATGACCCTATTTCATGAGTGATTAGGGCATATGATGGTAAAGAAATGGTTAAAATAACCAGGGAGGAGATAGCAAATATTTTTTAGTTTGCATGAATGGGATAAGAACATGATCCCTATTGACCTCAAAGTCTTCAGGGAGGAGTATAAGAACACAAAGGTTCTATTCAGATAGCAATGTTACCCATTCATACTGCAACTACAGGGGTGGGAAAAAATAGGAAATAGATAAAGATTGGCAAAGATGAACAAGAACCTTTCCCCATGAAATATTTTGCAAATTATTTCAAAAAGACAATTTTCTCTTTATGCCAAATCCTTGGAATTGATGCACCATCTACCATGCCAATAGACCTCATGTACATGGCAACACATCTCTAAAACCCAACATATAATGTAGTTTATGACTATGCAACATGTCAGAAAGGATGCACAAGGGTTTATCTTCAATCAAAGAGGGAAAGGAAGGAGTGGGATTTAAATTGTATTCTCTATTGATGCATATGTTCTTGTACAGGGGAGAGAAGAATTTTGGCAGTGATATAATATTGACAAAGAAGGAGGGTGATGTTGATCTGCTTGTCCAATGTTGGACCCAAGTCTTGGATAAGGATGACTCCAAATTTGATTATATTGTCTTCCACAATGTTTTTCCTTGAAATTGAGAAGATTCTTAGTTCATGACACACCAAGGATCCCTAAAGAGATCCATGATTTCTTGAGACCCATGTAGAAAATTCTTGAGTTGAATTTGAATCACAACTGGGGTGATATAATGGCATACCCTCACACAACTATTTTTAGAATTTATGGCACAACTGTGAACCCTTATGTACTCCCAAGGGATGTTCCATTAATGATCAGATTCATTGAAGTCATGAGGCAATTGGGAGCATCACAGATGGAACATTTTCCTGAACAACAAAAGAAAGGCTCATTCTTCCTTGAGTGGAAAGCCTTTGCAGATTTTGCGATGATAAAAGGAGGATGGAAGAACTTAGGATAGCTCTTGGAACCCTAACAATTGAAAATAGTACACCCAAGAAATCATGATCCTGAGGGCTTTATTGCTACTTTGAAGGAAAAGCATAGGAGTGGTACCTTTATACGCAGTTTTTATTACCATGAAGATGTTATTAGGAACATCATGGAATTTCAAGAGAAAGAGGAAAGGAAAGCAAAGTATTTAGCTTTCATGAAGATGATGGAGTAAGCTAGAAAGACATACCCCAACTATGACCCAATGCCCAACATTAAGGGTGAATTGAATAGAATTATGTATGTTCTTGATAACTTTGAGAATATAGTGGGTATCTTGAGGGTAGAATGTGCAGTGACAAATAAAGGGAAATCAAAGGTAGTTGAACAAGATACCACACCAGTATTTGAGGAAAGACCATCATACCAGCCAAAGCTAGTAGTTAGAATTTATTCTAGGAGGAAGGAGAAAGTAAAGAAACTGCAAATTTTTCCAACCCCTACAACAACAAAAGGATTAGGGGAAACCTATCCTAAGAGATCAATTCCTAGACAACCTTCACCTATTATAGTTGATTTTGATTCTCCTCCAAGAGGTTCTCCTCCATTAGAGTAGCCATGAACTAAAAGACAAAGGGTTGAGGTGAGCGGGGTAGTTGATTACCCTGATACTGATGAAGATGACATTTTGATAACACTTGAAGAAATGCAACATGGGATGCCTTCTCCCCCAAGCGAAGTCACATCAAGCTCTGGAGGAAGCGACCTAAGGTTAGGAAAGGCAGAACTAAGTGGCATGAGTAATGTTGATGACATAAGACATGAGGCTTGCAGGGAATTCATGGAGGATGACTCATTTATTGAAACATCATTTAGAGGTTTTGTATGGAGAGAAAAAGCTTTAGAGTATGTAGAGAAGGTTGCCTATGAGAGAAGCTTACATCCTAAATTACGTGAAAGCACTATCCAAGCTAATGCAAGGAAGGAAATGAGGAAACGATTTCAAAGTATCACAACTGAGGAAGGATGGGCACTTGTGCAAAATAGTGGTGTTTTACTACTACACGAATGGGATATAGCTGATGCAGTTGTACTGGACACTATAAGGAGAGCTGAAAAGCCTCTATTCAAAACTGAAGAAGCCAAATTGACACTTCAAGGGTCGAATTTTAGTGAAGAGTGGGATGCTTTGGCTCTATGGTGATTGTCTCTTGGTTTTAGGAAGCCCAGAGTTGCAGAACCAACTAACTTCAGTGGACAACTGATTATAAAAAGAGTTTTTGATACTCCAGCATTAGAAGTAGTTGACATGACCATAAATGTTGCTAAGCTCACAAAAGCAACAGTTGAGAGCCTTACTAAAGATAGAGACATGCATAGAAGTAAGTATAATGAGCTTATTGATAAATATAATAAGAGTCAACAAAAGGTTGTTGAACTTGAAATAGAGCTAGCATTATGGAAACAATAAGTGGAAATATTAAGGTCCCAAGGACCAACTAGCTCGAGTCATGCTGCTCCCACTTCTCCTATGACTCATCCTTAGTCTCCTCCTCCTCCACCTGAGTAATCATTATCAATTGTGCCTTACAATATGGGACAAGATCTGCTTGCAGTAGAGGATCCAAGCACATCAGGTGCAACTCCATCTAATGAGTCTATGAGGGAGCAACTACTTCTGCAAATTGATATGTACAAGAAATTGCTTGAACAAGTGCATGACACAATGTATGAGAACAATTCAAAGATTGTTCATACTATTTTGAAGCATCTAAATAAGAAGATTCAAAGTAAACTAAATAGTGTTCATGCAAATTATTCTTTGATGTTGTGAGCGATAAAGTTATCTCAAAGGGATAAGGAATTGTCTACCCCAATCTTAGACAAATGGATTCCTAGGGTTGATAATTTGAGATTCATGGAAATTGGGGCTAAGCAACAAGAGGATAGATATCTAAGGGTGGTCCTAACTTATAAATTTGTTAGTGAGATTAAAGAACAAAAGTTTCAAGGGTATGTTGCACCATTAGAATAGAAAATAAGAGAGTTAAAGGCCAAGTTTGATGAGCCAAATTTGACATTGTTTCCTGATATTCAACATACCTATGATGAGGTAAAACCCCTGCAAATGTGGAAAAACCAGGTGGACACTACAATTGTTTCTCAAGCAAATCTTATTTGTGAGAGGGTTGACACTGATATACTAAAAGATGCTTTGGAGAAATTGGTTTTCATCATCAGCTTTCTATAGGACTTCGATAAGGAATCCAATTTAGTAATGACAAAGTACTCTCCATATAGAAAGAAGATGGATGAAATAATTGATTTCAATTGGCCATCTAATGCAGAATATGAGCAATGGAAGAGAATATTTATTGATGAATTGGATTTATGAATACATGAATGGAGAATACATATACTTGGTCAAGAATAGTGCAGGTCTGGCCTTTGAGATTACAATGCATAAAATATATGTGTCTCTTGACTAAGAATACCATAAGTAAATGTTGATCGCTGATGATTTGGATGATGATTTGGATGTTTGTTCACCTTTTCCATCTTTACACATTTTTGTCATTTTGCTCGATGGAATGAATATGCTACAACAGTTAGAAGGTTATTCCTCTCCAACAAATTTCCTTTTGGAAGGAGGTTCTATTTTCTTTAGCGAATGAATAATCTTTTCCTCATGCATGGTCCGTCCAATTGAAAGTGTAAATATAACTGTAAAAGGGAATGTGTGTTTGGTGCAGGGGCACCATGTTAGTCCTTTGTTGTAAATAAGGTCATTTGATGTTTTTGGGGTGTTTGAGTCTTTTGGTCATGCAAATAAGGTCATAATAGAACAATTTATTATGTAATAAGTCATTTTGAGTTGGTTCTAGGCTAGGTTGTCAAGTTTGGTGTTATTCTTGCAAAAGTTGCAAAATCTTGCAAATGTTGTCATTGTAAAAGTGCAAAAACACAAAATAGGAATCCCAACGGTCATTTAGTTTTGAAAGGGTAGTTGCAACCATTGATTGATGTTAAAAACATTTAAATATGATGGAAAAACCTCGAGGCAAGGTTGGAGACTTTGTATGTGAAGATTAAACAATAGGATTCCCTATTTTCACTGTAATTTCTGTGTGTTTTCATTATAGTTTGTTGTTCCAGGTTGTTGTTGTTAGTGATCCAAATTTGCACCCCCTATGCCAAGCTATGAAAGAACTCAACAAGTTTAGATGTAACATGGGACTGCTTTCAGGTTGTGGGTGTCCTATTTTGAAAGCAAACCTCCAGATTATGGGCTGGCTCCCCTTTTGATGTCACCTAAATAATGATCTTTGAGGAAAAGGGTAAAAATGCATAAAAATGAACATTTAACTTAAATTGCTAAGGGTGATACACCAAAACTGACTAAGACCTGATAACAACCTATTCACATTCAAAACAATGCCATAAAACCTTGTTCACACAACTCATTTTCTCATGCATTTCACATAATTTATAAGGAGGTTTTTTTAACAAGACTCATGTATAAGGAAAGCAAAATCTCACAACTAACATCACTATTTTTATTTAATGCAGGAAACCTAGGAGCAGTGAGGAGGGTGTCAAACGGAAGTAGAGTAGGATCGAGATGATGCGAGGCCAAGTCAATGGGATTCATCACTCCACTAGGCAATGATGGGTCCCTTTTCATGTTATATGCAATTTACTTTTGTTATCTATATGCGTATAATCTCTTCTTTACTAGCATTAGGATAGCTAGTCCCTTGGCTTGTGAGGAAAATTTATATGCTGATGATTATCAATTAAGATTACATTTGCAATACATATTGGTTCTCTTTCTTATTTTTGTGTAATTGCAACACTGGAATAAAATGAAATCTATTTTTGACAATCTCTTTTATGCATATTAATGAACTTAGTAGAATATGGTTTATCTTTTAATGTTTAAATGGAACACAAAATAATAAACACTAAGTTACCTGATTTCAACTGAAAGCTAAAAATCAGGTAACATTTTTGGTGACATCTGCTATATGTTTGCCTACAAAACATCTCGATTAGTAGCCTAAAGTTTATCCATTGGGCACTAAGTCATCTAAAAGCTGACACCACTTGAAAACAATATTGTATGTTGCTGTAACTCACTAAACCAATAAGAGACACTTTGAAAATTTATTGAAAACCCAACACTACAAAATGAAAACTACCACCTAACTGTGCAAAACAACACTTAGAGAAAATTGAAAAGCATCTAAGTAATGTGCAACAACACTTAGAGGAAACAAAACCTACTCTAATTTGTACAAGGAAAATTTTAGATCATACCTCAAAACAAAGTTTGAGGTGTATCCCATTGACTAGGCTAGGCAAAGCTTCTCCATCCATTGATGATAGTTGAAAGGTGTTGTGCTCTTTGCACTCAGTAATGACAAATGGGCTACTCCACATGCTATCAAATTTAGTGTGCTTTCTAGGCCTGCTCTTTAATTCATCCAACTTAAGGACACCATCTCCCTCTCTGAGCACCCTGGGTGTTGCTCTTTTATCAAACACTTTCTTTGTTTGGAGTTGATGCAACTCCATTGTTTTCATGGCTCTATCTCTTGTTTCATCCAACTCCATGAGTTGTGCATATCTGAAAACCATTGGATCTTCCTCTTTAAACATTTCAAGCTGGTTCATTATGTCAAGAGCTGGAAACTCAACTGATAAAGGAAGCCTTGCCTCTTTACCATACACGAGCATATACGGGGAATTTCCAATGGATCTTTTTGGAGTTATTCTATCTGCCCACAAGGAAAATTTTAACTTGTGCCAAGTTCTCTGGTTATCATCCAAAATCCTTTTGATGATTCTGATTGCGTTCTTATTGGTTGATTCAACCAAACCATTACCTTGAGGGTAATAATTTGATGAGGTATTTAGATGAATACCATTCTTTACAAACCAATCACTTACCCTTAATCCAACAAATGCCAAAGCATTATTATAAATGATTGATTGAGGTACCCCAAATTTGGTTACTAGATCATCATAAAAAATTAAAATAACACTTTTGTTGGCTTCTTTCAAGGCCATTGCTTTAGTCCATCTTGTGAAGTAATCAGTTGTAGTAAGTGCCCACTTGTGGCCTACACTCGAAGGTGGGTTAATGGCACCTATAAAATCAATGCCCCATCTCATGAAGGGTTGTTCTACTTGAATGGCCTGCAATGGTAAAGCTGGCAACCTCTCTTTGCCTTCAAAAATGACACATTTTACACACTTTCTGGCCCAAGCATGGGCATCTTTAAACAAGCTTGGCCAATAATAGCCAACTCTCATTATTTTCCATGCAGTTGTTCTTGGGGCAAAATGATCCCCAATAGTTCCATCATGGAACTCATAAAGTACTTTGTCAACTTGATGTTGATCAATGCATCTTAAAAGGACACCATTAAGATCCTTTCTGAAAAGAATGTTACCAACCAACACATAAAAAATGGATTGCAATTTGAAATAGCTCTGTTTGGTTTTATCTAAATCTAGTGGAAACTCACCAGTTTGCAAAAAGTGAGTCATATATTGCACCCGACTTGCATTTGTTGTTGGTGCATCAGTTGTACACTCATTATCAGGAACCAAAACTACCTCTGTTTCTGCATTTTCTTCATTTCCAGCCCTTGTAGCTAGTTGTTCACACAACCCTTTACCTCTTACAAGCTTTGTTACCTTAATGTCAATGTCGTACTCTATAACTTTTGTAATCCATCCAACCCTCTTGTCATTTAGGTCCCTGCTTAATAAGAATTCTTTCACACTAGGGTGAGCAACTATTAAATGCACTTTGCTGTTAGAAATCAGAGGTTTAAACTTTTTCAAGCTTCTGATGGTAGCAAGCACATGTTTCTCCATGAAAGTATATCTTTGTTCATACTCTTCTAAACATTGACTAAAAAAGGCAATTGGTTGTTCTAAGCCAACATCATTCTGCTATACCAACATTGCAAAAATGATATCAATGCTACCAAAAGAATATAAAATGAAATCTTTTGAGAAGTTCAGGTTTACCAATGTAGGAGTTGCTGATAAGGCCTCCTTTATGACTTCAAAACTGTGCTTGGCCTCTTTGGTCTAGCTGAAACTGACATTCTTTTTTAACATGAAAGTTAGTGGTTTCAAAAGATTTGGAGTATCAAGAATAAATATCCTAATAAAGTTAATTCTACCAAGAAAACTTTGCAGCCCCTTTTTATGGCTAGGTAAAGGTAGATCCAAAATGGCACTTGCTCTTTCTGGATCAATGGTGATCCCTTGTTTTGACACAATATGTCCTAAAATCTTTCCTTCATGGACAACACAGATATATTTTTGGGGTTGAGGGATATACCATACTCCCTACACCTCTCAAATACTTGCTTCAGATGTGCAAGGTGTTCATCAAATTTCTTTGAAAACACTATTACATCATCAAGGTAACTAAGTACAAGTTTGTTAATCAGACCTTGAAATGCCATGTCCATTTCCCTCTTAAACGTGGCACCAACATTGGACATGCCAAATGTAATCCTTTTATAAGCCATGGTGCCCCATTTTGTGGTGAAGGAAGTCTTGTAATAACTTCCTCTTTGACTAAGACTTGATTATAACTTGAATAACCGTCAAGTAATGAGAATCTTTCTGCACCAACTACAATTTGCATAATCTGCTCCATTGAGGGAAACAGATAATGATCCTTTAATGAGGCTCTATTGAGGTCTCTAAAATCAACACATAGCCTAATCTCACCATTTTTCTTTCTAACCAGGACAAGGTTAGAGACCCATGAGGTATGTTTAATTGGAAAAATGATGTCTCCCTCAATTAGTTTGGTCAACTCTTTGATCATAAGAGGCTCAAGTTTGGGGTTTAAAGGCCTCTGTTTTTTCCTAACGGGTTTTGAGTTTGGCTCAAGCTCTATGGTATGTTGGGAAATTTGGGGATCAAAACCCTTTAAATCAGAATATTCCCATGCAAATACATCTTGAAACTCTTGACAAAGAGCAATGAAAGCTTTCCTATCTGCATGTGAACAAATTTTACCAACTTTAAGGAGCTTACCTTTGAAAATTTCAAGCTCCTCATAATATTATTCTTTGACCTGCATGCTTGTCTTACTGTTTTTCAGCTAGTCACCAGTGCTGAAAATGGATTCCAAGGTGACTAATCCCTTGGGGAGCTTGTTAGACCTTAATTGGATGATTTGATCATCGTATTGCTATTTGATCTTATCTTGGTTCATTGCTGCAAATTCATCTTCTTGCAGTATAAAGCTAAAGACCTGTTCATCACTCTCAAAGAATTGCCAGTGAACGTTATTATCTGGAATAGAAGGTCTAATAACTATTTTTACATATGGCTGCAACTTTTCTTTCCTAATTTCACTTGGAATATCAACTTGAGCACCTATTAAAGCCAATCTATCTGCATGTTTATTTTGATCCCTAGGAACAAAAACTAGATTGAAAGTTTCAAACTCTTCTATCATATCCTACACTCTATGCTTGTAGGATTTTAAGACATCATTTTTAGTAACATGTAGACCTCTCACTTGATTTACAATCAGTTCACTGTCACCATAAAATTGCAAGAAACCAATCCCTCTTTTCCATATCCATTCCAAGCCTTGAATCAGACCTTCATATTCAACAGTGTTGTTAGTACAAGAGAAAGAAAATCTAAAGGCTGAGTAATATTTGTCACCTTGTGGGGACACAAACATTGCACCCCCACCAACACCGTTCTTGCTTCTAGAACCGTCAAAGAACATCTTCCATAGTTCACCTTGTTGTTCCACCCCCTTTTCGAGGTTTGGGATCACTGAATCAGGTTCATGCAACACATAGACACCTAAACCAATCTCCTCAATGTTATCATTTGGGTTGTCAATGATATTTTTTGATTCCCACTCATTTAAAAGTGTGTCTGGTATGCTTTTTGTTTGCAGTTCTCGAGCATCAACAAGCTCATTATCATAAAAAAATAACACAATAGCGTTAACAACACTTGGGATATATGGTTCAATGTGATCTTTGGCAAGTAATTCAGATTTAATGACCACTTTAGTCCCATATCTCATTTTGAATACCATGTGGGACCAATCTGATGACAAATAACCTCCTATCTTGGTAGTGAAGTCTCTTGAAAAACATACAACAAAATGAGGTGGTAAGTCAATGACTGAAATGTCTTGGGAGATGGAAAATTTGGGGCAGGAATGTAAGGTAAGGCTTAAACATTTGATGATACCTACGGTGTTAATGGTTGTCCCATCAAGTTAGAAAAATCCCTTCTTAGGAGGTTGATATTTCAGTCCTAACATATTAATAATTTGTTTGGGCATGAAAAAACTACTTGCCCCTGAATCTACCATGCAATTGTGAACTAACTTATCTCCTATTATCAAGGACACATAAAATGGGGGTGGTTTGACATCCTTACTTGGCTGTTTACTGCTGTCTTGAGGTACATTTGTCAGGACATCCTTGACTTGACCGAGTGGAACATCACTTGAAACACCTAAATTAGCTAAGGCAGATTGCAACAAGTCCTTTTGTCCAAGGATAGATAAAGAATCCCACATTGACATATTCATATTCATATTTTTCATGGATTCAATGATGTTGAAGGGTGTGGCAGTGTTTACCTTTTGATGGGTCCTTGCAACAGCAGGGTATGTCTACAAGTGGGTTGGTTGGGGTTGGTTCCCAAGTTGTCCACCACCGATGCCTTGTGAATTTGTGTGTAAGATTTGTGCTACTTGAGGATTGGAAGGTCCAACAAATTCCTTGTCTTTATTTTTTGTTTGTCCAATCTCGAAAGCTCTCTTTTTAGCTCTGGTGGTGGCTGCTATTGGAGAGCTATGATCGTTTATTCCAGAAAACTCCTCTCCTTTCCAATTCAAGAAGGGTGTATCACTTGCAGGGAGCTCCTACTGTTGTGAAGATTCACCATTATACACATCCTGCACACCCAAAAAATTTTGAACCATCAATGCTTGATTGATGAAACCATTTAAACATGTAGTTTGATTATGGGCCTAGTTGCAAGGATAGCACCACTCATATTCTACTGCAAGGTTATTTTGAATAGGTACCATATCTCTAGCTGCACTGATTGGAACTGGATTGTATGGCTGAAAAGGCCTTAGATTCAGATTTTGTCTTGCACCTTGAAAGTTTCCTTGATATGGCTACTTGTTAGCTTGAAATTGCTGACCTTGACCTTGATTTCGAGGCCACCAAGGCTTGAAACCTTGGAACTGCTACTTTTTAATGCTCACAAGTTCGTTTCCAAAAGTTTGAAGTAGATTCTCAATCTTTTGTTGGCTACTTTTATCCCTTGTAACTTTTGAGATGGTCCTTGGACAACAACCTCTTGGCTAACAGAAGCTGGTAAAGGGGCTATTTGAGGTGTTGGCAAAGCTGTAGGAGATTGTATATCAGGGAAAAAGGGCATAGGAGATGTAGGGGAAATTCTTCCATCTTGTATGAGGTTGTTTTCAACCCTTACAACTATATCATAACCTATTCACATTCAAAACAATGCCATAAAACCTTGTTCACACAACTCATTTTCGCATGCATTTCACATAAGTAATTTATAGGGAGGTTTTTTTACTAAGACTCATAGAAGGAAAGCAAAATCTCACAACTAACATCACTATTTTTATTTAATGCAGGAAACCTAGGAGCAGTGAGGAGGGTGTCAAACAGAAGCAGAGAAACAAAGCAAGATCGAGATGATGCGAGACCAAGTCAATGGGATTCGTCATTCCACCAAGCAATGACGGGTCCCTTTTGATGTTATATGCAATTTACTTTTGTTATCTATATGCGTATAATCTCTTCTTTACTAGCCTTAGGATAACTAGTCCCTTGGCTTGTGAGGGACATTTATACGCTCATGATTATCAATAAAGATTACATTTGCAATACATATTGGTTCTCTTTCTTATTTGTCTGTAATTGCAACACTAGAATAAAATGCAATCTATTTTTGATAATATCTTTTATGCATATTAATGAACTTAGTAGAATATGGTTTATCTTTTAATGTTTTAATGGAACACAAAAGAATAAACACTAAGTTACTTGATTTCAATTGAAAGCTAAAAATCAGGTAACAGTTGTATGGGTATGTACTAAAGGAATTGCTCAAATATGCTGTGAAGTGGATAGAGACATGTGCTAAGAGAATTTTGGCTCTTGTTTGATTTGTTTTCATCAAGTATTAAAATTTTTAGAAGCAATCTTCTAGGAACGACCTGAAAATTCAAAATTTAAGGGTTTGTAAGGGTAAAATGGAAAACTAAGCCATTCCACAGGGTGAAATTTGTAAAATATTGGTGGAATTGAATAAATAGGATTAGGTTGATGTTATTTGTGGGTTTTGAGAGTAGGGGAGGCAGTTTGATGGATTTTGGTTGCTTCCCTAATTAGAAATTCATGAGTTTTGGGTTTAATTTGAAGGCTACATGCTAGGGTTTGTATAAGGGTCTTTGAAATTAGTCATGTAATGGTGGATTAAGAATTTTTAGACAATATTTGAAGTGTTTGAAGGTTTGGTTATCAGGGCAGAGTCCTGGAGAGTGGAGTTTCAATAAGTCCTCATTGTTTCAAGCATGGAAATGGCTTAATCAAGGGTTTGGTGACTTGGTGAGTTTGTGGATAATTTCCCTGATAAAATTTGTTGATTTGGTGTTTTTGTAACCTATTTAGAACATTGGAACAAAATTTTAGGATTGAGAAGATGTTTGGAGGGCACTTGCTTTGGAAAACTGGGCTAATTTGGCTTAAGGGGCAGCGAGACAGTCATTTTTAGGGAAGAAAGGTCTGAAACAAGTATATGTATAAATTGGATATGTTAAAATAGAGGATAAAGGGTACTTGGAAAGGTGAATATTTTTTGGTTTTGTGGCATTTTCTAAAAGATATGGCCAATTTACACTATTTGATATGCTATAAGGAGAATAAGCAAGAATTGTGAAAAGATGCTAAGATAGGGTTTTGAAGATTGGAAAGTTGGTTGAAACAATTTGAATTGTGATTGTTCATGGTTTTACACCTTGCTCTGCATCAATTGGTATCAGAGCATAGGTATTAGATCTTTTGAAGGAGAAAAGTTGAAGTTTGAGTAAAAGAAAGTTACAGTTTGAAGAAGACAAGATGCCTCCTAAAGGAAGTGGAACCCTTGGTAGGGAAATAAGATTATTAAAGGAATCTCAAGAAGCAATATTAGCCAAGTTTGTGGCATGGGAGACACAATAAAGAAGAGGAAAGACCATTGAAGAGGAAAGTGACCAAGAGGAAGAGGAAGAGGGTGAGGATGAAAACCCTCCAAGTGGAAGAGTCTAGGGTGATGATTTGGATCCTGATGAGAGAAGAATGGTGAAAATGCTCAAGGTTGTTAGAGGAGATGCTTCTGGTGAGAAAATTGATGTGCCAATGTATAATGGTAAGTTGGATGCTAAAAAGGTATTGGATTGGATAGATGCACTAGATAATTTCTTTAAGTATAAGGAGGTTATTGATGATCAAAAGGTGAAGTTTGCAAAGAATAAGTTGAAAGGTCTTTCTCTTACATGGTGGAATTATGTTCAAGAGGAAAGGTTGAAGAAGGGGAAAAAAAATCAGTTCATGGGATAGGATGGTGTCAAAGATCAAGAGTCAATTTTTGCCAAGTGATCACACAATTCAGAAATTTAAGAGATTGCAAAGCTTGAAGTAGAAGGATAAGGATGTCATGACAATACTGAAAAGTTTCACAAGTTGAGCATTAGGTCTGGTCATATTGAGGATGAAAATGAAAAGATTGCAAGGTATATGTGTTGGTTAAGGTTTCAAATTCAAGATGAGTTGAGTTTGGCTACTCCAAGGACAGTTGAGGAATGTTTTCAATTGTATGTTAGGGCAGGAGAGAAACTGAAAAGAAGGGAAGAAAGACAAGGAAGAGGTAGGGGCAACACCAATAGAGAAAGATGATCAAGGAAGACTTATGAAGAACAAGAAGAGACAAGCAAAAATAAAGACCAAGTTGCTGATCAAAGAGGTGGATTCAGAGGCTTTAGAGGAAGGTTTGGTGGAGGTAGAGGTTCAAGTTCATTTTCAGGTAGATGTTACCATTGCAATCAGTTTGGGCATCAAGCATGGAAGTTTCTAGATAAACAAGGTTCTACTTCAAGTGATGGTGACAAAAGAGTTCAATTGGTGCAAGAGGATGATTGTGAGAGTGCTTATTCTCCTAATTAGCTTGCAAGTAAAATGAAAAGGTATGTAAGGTAGTGATAGACTCTGGAAGTACTGATAATATAGTGTCAAATATTATGGTTGATAAATTGAAGTTAGAAAAGATACCTCATGAAACACCCTACAAAGTGTCTTGGTTGAATGATGATCAATCTATTTTGGTAAATGAACAAGATTTAGTTGAGTTTAATATTGGTGGATACAAGGATATCATTCTTTGTGATATTTTTCCAATGGATTGTTTCCATTTATTGCTTGGAGGACCATGGCAGTTTGATAGACATGCCATTTATGATGGAAGAGATAATACTTATTAGATTTAGAAAGATGGAAATACTTTTACACTAACACCATTGCAGGAGGCTGATAAAGGATAAAGTAAAGCAGCTAAGGTGATTATGTTAGGAAAGAAGGAGTTTGTAAAGTTTGAGGAAGGCACAAATGAAGGGATTGCAGCCACTTTAAGGCTTGAAGATTTTAGGACAGTAAGTTTGAAGAGTGATTCAGTATGGGGAAGAAAAGATGATGTGTTGATGTCAAAAATAGGTCAAGAGAAGGTCAAGGATGAATTTATTGTGAAGACTCAAGATTGGTTAGAGATGAATGATAAGATTATGGTAGGGACAATACTTTGTCCATTGGTCACTAAAGATGTTAGTGGACAGTCTAATTCTTTAGTGGACAGTCTTGCTTTCAAGATAGAGATTTATGAATCTGATCAGATAGTGATTTGTAAACTTGATCAAGCAAAGATCCTATGGGCAGAGAATCTAGTGAAAGAGATAAAGGAAAAAGATGGATTGAATCAAGGTGTAAGGCAAGGATAACTAGGTGAGTTTAGGCATGCAACAAAGATTAAGAAGAAATCAATTCATAGAAAGGGTGATAAAGGTATGCTTATAGGTTTGAAGGCAGGTTTCACATTGTTTCCAAATGAAGAGAAGGTCAGAGAATATGCAACAAATCAGTTTGTAAAGATGGAGCAGTGTTTAGGTGGTAGATAGTTCAAGAGCACAAAGAGTGATGCAAATCTTAAGTACCTGATCCAGTGGAAGGGAGTACCAGGTGGAGGAGAATTTGAAGATCAAGGAGATGAAGTGATCAAGATGAATAAGCTGCAATTCAATTCTCAAGGGACTTTAGATCTTTTTTTGGCCAGGTGTATGGTGCAGGGGCACCATGTTAGTCCTTTGTTGTAAATAAGGTCATTTGATGTTTTTGGGGTGTTTGAGTCTTTTGGTCATGCAAATAAGGTCATAATAGACCACTTTCTTATGGAATAATTCATTTTGAGTTGGTTCTAGGTCAGGTTGTCATGTTTGGTGTTATTCTTGCAAAAGTTGCAAAATCTTATAAATGTTGTCATTGTAAAAGTGCAAAAATACAAAATAGGAAGCCCAACGGTCATTTAGTTTTGAAAGGGTAGTTGCAACCATTGGTTGATGTTAGAAACATTTAAATATGATGGAAAAACCTCAAGGAAAGGTTGTAGACTTTTTATGTGAAGATTAAACAATAAAATTCCCTATTTTCACTGTAATTTCTGTGTGTTTTCATTATAGTTTGCTACTCCAGGTTGTTGTACGGGTCTGTACTGAAGGAAATTGCTCAAATATGCTATGAAGTGGATAGATACATGTTCTAAGAGCATTTTTTCTCCTGTTTTATTTTTTTTCATCAAGTATTAATAATTTTAGAAGCAATCTTCTAGGAACAACCTGAAAACTCATAATTTAAGGGTTTGTAAGGGTAAAATGGAAAACTAAGCCATTCCACTGGGTGAAATTTGTAAAATATTGGTGGAATGGCATAAATAGGAGTATATTGATGTTCTTTGTGGGTTTTGAGAGTAGGGGAGGTAGTTTGATGGGTTTTGGTTGCTGCCCTAGTTAGAAATTCATGAGTTTTGGGTTTAATTTGATGGCTAGATGCTAGGGTTTGTATAAGGGTCTTTGAAATCAGTCATGTAATGGTGGATTACACATGTGTAGACAATATTTAAAGTATTTGAAGGTTTGGTTAGCAGGGTAGAGGCCTAGAGAGTGGAGTTTCAATAAGCCCTCATTGTTTCAAGCATGGAAATGGCTTAAACAAGGGTTTGGTGACTTGGTGAGTTTGTGGATGATTTCCCTGATAAAATTTGTTGATTTGGTGTTTTTGTAACCTGTTTAGAACATTGGAACAAGAATTTAGGATTGAGAAGATGCTTGGAGGGCACTTGCTTTGGAAAATTGGCCTAATTTGGCTTAAGGGGCAGTAGGATAGTCATTTTTAGGGAAGGAAGGTCTAAAACAAGTATATGTATAAATTGGATATGTTAAAATAGAGGATAAAGGGTACTTGGAAAGGTGAAGGTTTTTTTGGTTTGTGGCCTTCTCTAAAAGATATGGCCAATTTACACTATTTGATATGCTACAGGGAGAATAAGCAAGAATTGTGAAAAGATGCTAAGATAGGGTTTTGAAGATTGGAAAGTTGGTTGAAACACTTTGAATTGTGATTGTTTGTGGTTTACCTCCCTACTCGACATTGGTGTTGTAGCGGTCTAATTGAAATGTGACATGTGTACTTTTTGGTCTGAAGCCTGTTTTGCTCCCTTGTTCTCATAAAAGGGAATTTAGGGCCATTAGTACGAGTCTTTTGTTGAATTTTGGATATGAGTTATGCAAGTTGAAAGCACATAGATAATACATTTTGAGTCGATATCTTAGGTTCTGAGTTAAGCAATTAGATTTTGTTAATTGTAAGGTTTCCAGGTATATTTGAATTAAATATGCATATCTCTTGAGTCCATTGTCTCTCAATCTATACACTTTATGTGAATTATTAATGAGAATTCGATCAAAGATCATTTCATTGGTTTTCATTGTTGTTTTGCAATGAAGTATGTTTTAGTTATGGCTCTAGTTTAATGAACCAGTTAAAGTACCTTAATTAAAGCATGAATTCACATAGATGTTTAGTGGATCTTATAAGCAATCATGGAATTTGAGTGTTAATGTGTGAATTGTAATGCAAGTTCACTAAGAACTTGGATGTTTGGAATGAAAGTCACCTTACAATTCAATTTGCTTTGTTTTGACTCCTTGCCCGAGATAAGGCACTAATCTAAAGGTATTAAATGCATTTCCTAAGGGTGTGGTTTTTAATTTGAGAACAATATTCATAAATAAACTCTTAATTGATTTACCTTTGTTGAGGTCAGTGTTATGTGAATTCTCAGCTTTTAGATGTTTGATCTTTTAAGGAAATTGTCGGTTTCTTTAAAGGTTTCATCTATTTAGCATTAGAACGAGAATATCTATTTATTATGCAATGTGTGATATAATTGTGTAGCAAAGTTGTAAGATGCACATTGTGGGATCACCCTCCCGAGTTTTGCAGAGACTGAAGTGCATGAGAGAAGCACTTTAAGCTTCTTCTCATTCGTTGGCCAATTATCTCTCAAGTATTCAAGAATTGAGTTTGGCAAGCTCATAGGTACTTGGTGAGATCTGATTGGTTCTTTAAAAACAACCAACAAGTGACATATTGAATGTTTTAAAATATAAAACATAGTAACCTGTCACACAACTCTAACATGTCACACAACTCTTAACGATTAGTAGAAATAGACAAGAAATTTAGAACTAAAATTTGAATGTTTAGATTTTGAGTTCATTCATATATATCACAAGATTGAACCAAATCAATCCTACACCACTTAGAAATGAACCATGAGACAAAAATGATAATCATGAGAAGTATGACAAATTACAAAAATAAATATAAGTAGATATAGATAAATAATGAAAGCAATAAATATATAAAGATAAATTATAAATAGAAATTAAAAGGAATAGTCAAATCTGTTAATAAAATTTATTACTTATTACTACATAATTATATTACAAATATTTCACTAAAATAAACACAAAACTTAATATGAAATCAATATACATTTTCAACCATTACAATAATTTTTTAATTACTTCCAAAATTTTAAACAAAGAAAAATACTCTAATCCGTTTGTGAAAAAGTCTTTTGTAAAATAAAATAATTCATTGGAAAGAAAACATGTATTCTTTTTAGACTTAAATTTACTATCAAAACCATGTTACAAAGTTCGCTTTAACATTACCAATTTATTATAAGAGTCAAATTCACGTGGTTGGATAAACCTACCGCACGACCATTTATATTATAATATTATTTTAAAAAGGTCGGTCAATAATGTCCATATCCGATTCTATATTAAAATCTGATCTTGAAGGACATATAATGCAGAATGACGTCATCCAGCAAAGAAAGAAAGATTCTACCAGCCCATAGATAAACGATAGTGGCTAATGGTTTTCAAACTTCAACAAAAACTTTCCATGGCTTTTACTTTGGGCGCATATAATTAGTTACGAGTTAAAAGGTATTATAGTATGATAATTTTTAATAGTTATTAATGAAAATATAAATAATTATAATGTTTTATAATTAATGAATACATTGAATTTGATATATTTAGAGATCTGGAACAATAGATTTTAAATTAATATTCATCTTGAAATCCTAGTATTTTATTGATTTTGTGTAGGGACTAGTTCACGGATAATGAACAAATTTATGATTGCACATTTGTCTTGTATCTATGAATTTGTACTATGAAATCAACAACTTGTTTGTTTGTCACTTTGTTTGATACACCTTAACTTCTACATGTTATGTTTTCTATGGGATGGTTGTATTTAAGACTAATACTAGGGAGAAGAAAAAGCATTCAAAATTTTAGAGATTCTATTAGGATCTAAAAGAAATAAAAGAAGATGGTGGGGTTCTAAAATTTAGTTAAATGGCAATACTAAACCTCATAAGCAAAGACCATACCAACTTAATCCTAATCTCAAAATAAAAGTAAAGATTGTAATAGATACCTCTAAGATGTTAGTCAAAGGTATTATAAAACTATTGAAGAATATAGAATGGATTAGCCCTATGGTCATATAAAATAAAAAGATTGCTGAGGTTCTAAAATTTAGTTAAATGGCAATACTAAACCACATAAGCAAAGACCACACCAACTTAATCCTAATCTCAAAATAAAAGTAAATATTGTAATAGATACCTCTAAGATGTTAGTCAAAGGAATTATAAAACTATTGGAGAATATAGAATGGATTAGCCCTATGGTCATATAAAATAAAAAGACTGGTGATATAAGAATATGTGTAGATTTTAGAGAGATGAGCAAGGCTTGTATTCATGAACCCTTCTCAATTCCTTTTATAAAAGTAGTACTATAAATTATTGTTGGTAGTGAGATGTACTCATTCAAAAATATTTTTAGAATACCATCAAGTAAAAATACTAGTGGAAGATGAACCTAGACAACCTTTGGAGTGGAATGGGGATTATATATGTACATGATGATGTCATTTGATTTGAAGAAAGTACTTACATTCTTTAGAAAGATTATGGCTAGTGCATTGAAAGATTACATCCAAAATTTCCTTTAAGTCTACTTAAGTGAGTAGACAATTTATTGGATGCTAAAATATCATGTCAAAACACTAAGATTAATATTTGAAAGATGTCATAGTCTTAAGATTGCATTGTTATTTTGAAAAAATACATCTTTGCTACATCATTTGACAACTTGGTTATATTATGAGTAAGCATGGCATGATGGTAGATCCTCTCAAAATAACTAAAATCCTAAAGTCACCTCCTCTTAAGAGTATACTAGAGAAATTTTCATGGGATATAATAGCTAACACTACAAGTTCATCAAAAACTATGCAAATATTTCTAGCACTGTTGAAGAATTATTGAAAAAAGAATAATAGTTCAAGAAAATCAAATAGACAAGTCAAAAATCATTTGATACACTAAATGAAAAATAGTAGAAGCATTAACTATGATATTCCTATATTGGATGCAACTTTTTCATGTCCATGTAGATGCATTTGGGACCATAATAGGTGTAGTATTAGTACAACCAAGAGGTAGGAAGGACCACTTACATACATTTGGTAGTAGGAAGATTACAATTGCAAAGAATGATTATACCGCAATTGAGAGAAAATTTCTATCCATTGTGTTCACCCTACACAATTTAGACTTTATCTTATAGCAACACCATCCATTTCTATGCTAATCATAAACTACTAAAATACCTATTGAATATACTACTAATACATGGCCACATATGTCAATGGTTAATGTTATTTCAAGAATTCAATTTTAATATCATCATGGTCAAACCAAAGAAAAGACAATCATGGACCAGACTATCTATTTAGGATAGAAAATGAAGAGGAAGAAGGATTAATAGAAGATGATTTTTCATGTGCCCATCTATTTCAAATAATGGAGTACTTGATGAACTAAATTATTATCTATTGGTAACTTCCTAGATAAATATAACAAAAAAGACAAGATGAGACTTATTGCAAGAGATCTTTGATATACTATTACCAATAGAGAATTATGTATTTTTGGAAAAGATGGAGTCTTGAGAAGAGTAGTGATCAATCATGAAATAAAAAATATTTGAGGAAACACATCAAAGTATTTTTGGACACAATTCCACAAAAAAGGTTTTGTGAAACCCTGTCCATAACCTAGAGGACGATGCAACACTGTGAAAGCACAACTAATTTTTTCCTTAAAAAGAGTAACAATCACAAGTAAAGTAAACTACTCTAACACATACATCCTCTAGGCCACACAACGCGTCTACATGTAAATTCCAAAACTTACAAAATTATTCTAAAACATAGCATATGAAATTAACTCATGATAACAACATACATCAAAACATTAACCCATTGCATAATAAATTAAACATGGAAATGTAATGAACATATTTCCACAGATACAACACCATATAACACAATATATTCAATTTAGTCCCATAATGAATAGATCATACATAATGTTACAATTACAACACAAGGAATCCTCCTTGATTACAAATAAGGAATACAATACAAAGTGTCCCACTGTTACAATGAATATAAGAGAAGTACAAATCCATAGAACACACGAGCTCCTCAAACTAGAAGATCTTGCCATCACGAACATGAAGAGAAATCCCAACAGTGTAAGGTGCACGCCACCTAGCCATGTGGTACCCGTAGGACCAACCCCCGTGCTAGGAGATAATAAAAGGTAAACCAAGACAAACTTACTACCTCTACACACATGCAATGTACAAAACAACACTATACCAGTAAATACAAACATAAGGTTACATTGCTTCCAGAATCATTGAATGAAGAACAACTACCGTACAATACAAACTGACTATTGTCATAGGAGTGTCATCACA
Source organism: Sequoia sempervirens (assembly GCA_007258455.2). Lineage (NCBI taxonomy): Eukaryota > Viridiplantae > Streptophyta > Pinopsida > Cupressales > Cupressaceae > Sequoia > Sequoia sempervirens. The sequence goes on from VDFB02209798.1 coordinate 27,678, forward strand.
AAGGTTGCATTGGTTATCCTAAGGAGATCTTCCTAGGTCCTCGGCCCCCATCTTGGGTTATCCTGGTAACCTCTCACAAACTTCAGCCCCACATGCACACTAGTGCAGAATCGATTATCTTTCGAGAAGACAAGATAACAATCTTTCCATTCCAGGCCTTCCTAACTCATCCCAAGTCTAACACAAGCCCTTAAGCCAATGAGCAAGGCTAATTATCAAGTTAAATGTATTAACTACCCTTTCCCCTAATATAGGTTATTTAATTTCCACTTGATTAAACTGACTTCCACACGAGTTATCCTAAGACCACTTTGTGTCCTAGCCCCCGTTGAAAGCCACTCCCTTATCGACAACACAATAACTCATTCTACAACCCAAGGGTAGACAGTGCACAAAATACGATAACAAATATCAACCATTTTGCAAAGAACAACACATCCCGTTCATAGTAACTGGTTGCTCAAATTAAATCACACAACCCGTTCATAGTAACCGAGTGTTCAGACTAATTC
>VDFB02209799.1:0-10186 GCA_007258455.2 Sequoia sempervirens
AATTGATTATGAAAAAATTAATGTATCTATGCATTCAAATAATACAATATATACATATAATATTAATGAAATCATATAATATTAATATAATAATACTATTAAAGTAATCAAGTACTATAAATAAACAAAAGAGATTAAAACCAAAAAGCAAATGAGGCTATATGAGAACACATAAAAAGAACAAAAAACCAAATAAAGGAACATAATAAGAATAAAGAGATAACCGTCAAAAATACAATTCAAGAATGAAAGCAATACAATATACAATTAGAAGAGAAAACAAAGGCAGAAAAATCTCAATAAAATATAAATACAAAAACATAATATAAGAAGGAAAGCAAAACAAGAACTTTATGAAAGAGTGGTTTAATTAAATAATAATGTAATACAACCACACAAATAAAAACCAAAAAAATGACTAATAAAACCAAGAACTTGGAGCCAAGGCACCCAAAGGGAACTCAAAATCAAGGATTGAAATAAAATGATTTATTTATAAGGAGAAAGATAGGACCACAAAGTATGGAATAAAATAGCGAAACCAAATATTAGTTAAAGTAATTGAATTGATTTTATTAAATAGCTATAATAAAATTAGCTATATGTACTCCCTTTTAAATCTAAACCCAATGACAACTATTTAGAGAGCCATGAAGCAAAAATAAGGGAGAGGATAGGGAAGATGAAGAAGGCAAGAAGACATGAGAAGTCACATTTTTACACTAAGTTTATTAGTACATATCCTTTGCAATGTTGGAACATCATCCAATGATGCTCCTCCTATTATCTCTACAACTTCCAACATCTAATAAAGCTCTCTAAATTAGTGCAAATAACATGTTTGAAAATATTTGTGATGATTATTGCAACACATGGGTGACTAGATGACATCATTCTATGGAAGAACAAACCTTACTCAATTGCAAATTCAATATTCTTCATATTATTGATACAAGGCCTAGCTCATTAGTATTTATGTGGATAACTCTCTAGATCAATTTCAATGCATATGAAAGCCTATTAACATAAATAAAGATAACAAAGATAAATATATATATAATTGAACAATAAATGTGTTGTATTCGTCTTTTTATTTCTTACATGACATACCCTTAAGTAAGAAAGGTGTATAGTTTTTATTCTCTACTTGAATAAATTTCTTTTGATTGTCTAAACTATGTCCAAAGAATATGTGTATATATAGTTTACAATGATTTATGCCTTGGAGGCCAAGAGCTTCTAGAAAGTAGAATTGTCTACACAAGAAGTTGAACCATTTCTTATTTTAGACTCCCATATCTCAATGATTGTGAATTTGAACCAATTATTAATGCATCCTTGATGATCTAGTGCATGACTTGGCATGTTGCAAGCCTCAAGGGCGACAACTCGATTGTCACATCAGCTATTCTATCTAAATAATATAGAATGACACTCAAGATGATGTAGTGAGTGTGAAATGGATGTCATTATCTTTCCAAGAGGTACTAGACCATACTAGAGCTATGGTTGAAACCAAAGATTTATTGGTAGAGGTATATTTGTTGTAGAAGTGTTTTCTTTGTACAAATTAAACATTATTTGTTGCTAGAGCATATGTGATATTTACTAGAGTGGATATGGGTATTTATGTTCCCTAGAGAATTTGGGAGGAACTTTTGTGTATCATATACTTGAGAATTAACCCTTTAGATTCCATAATCCGTGAAAATGTCTTGGGTTTTATTGTAGGTACCTAGTTTGGAAAATCCTCCTAGATTAGTCACCCTCCTTGTGAATCAATAATCCCCATTGCATTGAGTCTAGAAAGTAGGTGTGGAGCCTTGGGTTCTAGTTGCTTCTTAGAGATCTATTTATCTTGTTGTGGGAGCTAATCCTTTTCAATAAATCTATACATAGGATAGAACAACAACCTACAACCTTCGCAATGCAGAGAAGCAACCTTAAAATGATGCTATTTCACCAGTCGATGCAGAATACAATAAACCTGAAGAGGATTTATAATGTACAAAAGCCTTGTGAAAAAGGCACGAGGAAAAGATGGAGAGACAGCAGGAAAGCAGGTGACCGTCCTCCATCAATGCACAGACCAAAAACAATAATGCGCCGAATGCACCGAATAGGAAATAAATGCAGTTGGACTTAATAACATGCAGGTAAAAAAAACGTGCATGCCAACACCCCCCCTTAAGTGCAACTTAGGGAGAAAAAGAAAATGCAATATGCAATATGAGATGCATTATAGGTCCCGGCAATAAAGCCTTGTTAGGTACCTATGTACAACTACAATGCAATGAACTACAAATCTCTCATAACCGGAGAAAAGGAGAAAAACCCTGTGGGAGAAAACTCCTCTCCAAAAGAGAGAAAAAAATTGAAAGGAAGGAGGACTCCTTAAGACCCCCCAAGGACAACTTCCTTCACCCCTAACATTGATCGCAACTGAAGATAGCGAGGAGATGCCAAAGGTTTAGTGAAGATGTCTGCAACTTGCTGCTCCGTAGGCAAATAATCCAAAACAAGAACACCATCCTGAATGAGCTGCCGAATGAAGTGCATGTGGATCTCAATATGCTTGGTGCGTTGATGCTCCACTGGGTTGCGAGAAATATGGATAGCACTCTGGTTATCACACCAAATAATAGTGGGATGATCAATAGGGAAGCCAAACTCGGCCATCAACTGTCGAAGCCAAAGAACCTCTTGGCTAGCCAAGACAGCTCCTCGATACTCAGCCTCGGTTGATGATAAGGCAATTGCAGTTTGCTTCTTGCAAGACCAAGCAACCGGACCAGAACCAAGACAGAATACAAAGCCAGAAGTAGACTTTCGATCATCAACATCACCGGCCCAATCTGAGTCAGTGAAGCCCACAATGTCAGTAGCACCAGATGTATAGTGAATGCCAAAATGTGTAGTGCCCTGAAGGTACCGTAAGATACGCTTGGCTGCCTTCCAATGACTCTCATGAGGATCTTGAGAGAAACGGGAGACAAGACAAACTGCAAAGGAAATATCAGGACGACTATGTGTTAAGTACAAAAGGCTGCCGACCAGTTGTCCGATACAAAGTAGCATCAACAGATGGAGTAGTGCAACTAGTGGACAATACGACACCTGACTGAAAAGGAGTAGGGGCTGGCTTGCAGTCAGCCATCCCAAACCTCTGAAGCAAATCAAGAGCATACTTCTGCTGGAAGATAGAAATACCAGTAGAAGACTGATGGATTTGAAGACCAAGGAAGTAATGCAACAAACCAAGATCTGTCATATCAAAACGCTCCATCAAAGCATGCTTAGTATCCTCAATCATGGCACTAGAACTCCCTGTGAGAATCAAGTCATCCACATAAAGAACAAGAATGAGAAGATCCCCCCCATGGCGTTGAATGTAAACTGTAGGATCAGAGTGACATCTAGTGAATCCAGAAACAAGCAAGAAACTATCCATCTTCTCATACCAAGCTCTAGGAGCCTGTTTGAGACCATACAATGAACGTCGGAGCCTGCAAACAAGTGAAGGGTCTTGCACAAAGCCAAGTGGTTGCTCCATATAGATCTCCTCATGAAGATCACCATGCAAGAAAGCACTCTTCACATCCATCTGATACACTAACCAACCCTGAGATGCAGCAATAGAAAGTACGAGGCGTATGGAATCCATCTTTGCGACAGGGGCAAAGGTCTCGGAATAGTCAATACCCTCAACCTGAGAAAAGCCCTTAGCCACTAGACGAGCCTTATACTTATCAATAGAACCATCAGATGCAAACTTGGTACGATACAACCACTTGCATCGAACCAACTTTCTTCCTTTAGGAAGAGAAACCAAATCCCAAGTATGATTCTTCATCAAAGAAGAATACTCCTCTTTCATAGCATTATCCCATTCCGGAACACCCGAAGCATCTGAAAACTTCTGAGGATCAGTACAAACTACATGACTCAAAAGACTACTACCTGAAGTGCGGGAACGAGTGGAACGTGTAGCTATGGGATCACCTACAAGGGAACCAGCATCCTCAAGAAGTGTACGAGCCCATAAAGGTCGACGGGGTGCAGGTGGAGGAGAAGGAGAAGATGGAGTAATATCAACAACAAGATCGATACCATCATCAGGAACAACATCATTACAAGCATCATCATCATCATCTAGAAGCACAACATCCTCTGAAGAAGAACTAGGAAGAAGAGAGGGAGAGGCTTGTGATGGAGAATCCTTCGAAGTGAAAGACTCATCAAATTGAACATCACGACGAAAATGAACCTCTCGAGTGACAGGATCAAACAACCGATAACCCTTCACATCCTCACAATAGCCAACAAAAATGAACCGTTGACTTTTCTTCTCCATTGCCTTGCGCCTACCATCTGGAATGAATGCCCATGCATCACTCCCAAATACTCGAAAGTAGGAAACCTTGGGCTTGACATGAGACCAAGCCTCCTCGGGAGTCATATTCTGCACTGCCTTATGGGGCATACGATTCTGAATGTAGTTGGCACAATTGACAGCCTCTGCCCAAAATGCGGGAGCCATGGATCTAGATTGGAGCATACAATTGGCCATCTCCCGTAAAGTTCTATTCTTCCGCTCGGCTACACCATTCTGTTGAGGAGTGTATGGCACTGTGTGTTGATGAAGAATACCCTTAGTACAACAAAATTCTTGAAACGCCTGATTGACATACTCCCCCCCATTATCTGTGCGAATCTTCTGGAGGGAGTGTCCTGACTGCTTCTCCACAAATGCAAGGAAGGTCATGAAATGTCGAAGAACCTCATCCTTGTACTTCAAAAAATACACCCAAGTGCGCCTAGAAAAATCATCAATGAAGGTGAGCACATACTTGGCCCCTGAAAAAGAAGGAGTGGGGAATGACATGAGGTCACTATGCACCAACTCAAGGGGTGCTGAAGCACGTGTGGCCATACCCTTAGGAAAAGGATCCCTATGATGCTTGCCAAGCACACAACCTTGACAAACTCCATCTAAACAAGAGATCTGAGGTAGACCAATTACCAAATTTTGTGTGCTCATCTGTTGAAGATATCTGTAATTCAGGTGCCCAAACCGTTCGTGCCAAAGCTTGCTTGTAGAATCCGCATGAGCAATAAGGGATGATCCTGATGAAGACTCAAATCCATCAAACCTATACAAACGGGCCGCACGGTCAACTGTTCCTGTAGCAATGACCTTCTCAGGATCCTGCATCTCTCGAATAGTCACATCAGTAGGAGAGAACTCAACAAGCCTTCCATCACCATGATTACAAATTTGATAGACAGAAAGCAGATTCTGGGAAATATCAGGAACAAGAAGAACATCATCAATGCTACCATCTTGCATATGAACTGAGCCTGTTCCCAAAATTGGAATTTGAGAGGAGTTCCCAACTGCAATATGTGAAGTAAGACTATCAGAAAGAGAATCAAGAAGAGCCTCAGTATGAGTCATGTGATGAGAAGCACCAGAATCAAGAATCCAACTAGAACTGGTAGAGGACAAAGCTGTAGCTGAGAGGGCTTGCCCTTTTCCCGAAGAAGAAGACTTAGGCATGGCAAGATTATGCTTCCTCATAGCTTCCTCTAATGCTGCTAGCCTTGCAAAACAATGTGCATCATTATGCCCAGATTTTCCACAGAACGAACAGTTCTCCTTCTTCTTCTTAGACTTGGAAGATGACTCGCCCGAGTTAGAAGGAGGAGGAGGTGAAAGATTATTCTTCTGATCAGTCTTCACCTTAGGCTTGGAGGGAGTCTCACCACCTGAAGATGAATCTATCTTAGGCTTCTTCTTGTTCTTACCCTTGCCCTTGGAAGATTGAGCCATTAAAGCATGACTCTTAGGAAGAGCATCCATCTGAATCAACTTGGCCTGCTCCCTAGTCAATCGATCACAAAACTCCTCAAAAGTAGGCATCTTATGATCGTCCCCCATGGCATCCATAGTAGAATAGAAGGTAGAGGCAAACACTTGAAAGGGACCTCTAAGCTTAGACAGGATCAAGAAAATACACTCCTTATCATCTTTGGCATGACCACATCCTTTTAATTGAGACAAAATCAATTTGAACTGTGCAAGGAAATCCTGAATAGAAGGAAAAACATCTGGAGAGAGAGAAGTGAGATCGGCTTCAAGTTGCAAGATCCTAAACTGATTGACCTTACCATACAATTCTGCAAGCTTATCCCACACATCTTTAGGTGTTTTACACTCAGCAATATGAAACAACAAATTATCAGACACATGAAGACCTATGAGTCCTTTGGCCTCATCCATTTTGTTTCTATGAACAAATAGCTCAAATGTTTTTGTGAATTCAGGTTGGTCGGCATCCAACAATTGCCATAGACCCCGAGATTGCAACAATTGTGACATTTTGAGCTTCCATGTGTGATAGTTGTGCGGAGTGAGCAATTCAATCCTAGGGTCCGACATGATATACAAGGGCACTCAAAGGACTAAAATGCAAAATACACCCCCCCAGAATATATTCAAACTAATTTGATAATTTACAAGGATCAAATTTTCCAAAAGATATAATAGTTACAACTTGTAACTTCAAGCTAATAAAAAGGGCATAAAATAACAGAATTTTTAGAAAACACCTCGTCCAGATCGTTGAAGCAGCTTTTCGACAGTAGCTTGTTTGCTGAAAAATGGGCTCCGTTTGCAAAGATTGCGCAAATTTGAAAAAAAAACTATTTTAGGAACTTCCGGAGCACTTAGTCACACCATATGATCTGTGATCACAATCAAAGTACTCCGGCACCTTAGGGCGATATGAGTAATGAATGTGCGAGCAAGCCATGCCAAGTTCCACTAAGGAAGTGCCAAGTCACCAATGCCAGTAAAGGTACTGCCAAGTCACCAAGGAGAATGGGCCAAACACAGCCGAGGTACTGCAAGGTCACCAAGGACAAACGGACCAAGCACCAGCTCGAGGGAGGGCCACGTCCGCCATGTTCTGTGAGGTGATGCAGGGGAAACTGGAGTTTACAGACATGTTGACCCACCGGCTTAAGCACCACCCTGGACAAATGGAGGTTGCGGCTTAAGTCCCTAGTCAAGCCAAACTTGCATTTAGCACATCGCACTAGTCTTTCCTCTTCTCACGCACACAGCCACAATTGAGGTCAGAAGAACACACAGAGACCTCAACAGCAATGAATATTAGACTCCACCACCTCATGAACAGAATTCATCTTCAAAGGAAAGGTGAAGAACATGTTCAGGCAGAGCGCTAGCTAGGGGCTGTGACCAAACGAACAGCTAAACCCTTCTGCAAATCATGTCTTCCTCAAAGAAAAATGCAGAGTCAAGTAGCCAGTACGTACGCTGTAGGAGATGAGGTCTCTGGAAAGAGGCAGAAACATAGATTCAAAACTTCTTCAAAAAGGAACACGCACAGAGGAGTTTGATCTCCTTTCTTGACTTCACCGCCTCCAGGGTATGCAACGACTGCAATCTCAAAGTTGTGTGGAAGAGAAGGCAGGGAAGCCGATTTGGATCAGGAGAAAGATCCACGCCAAACATCCATTTGCCCCTTCACAAAGAGATCAGCCACGCGGAACTCAGTCGCATGAGAAATAAGGAATGGTCTTCCCCGTCCACCTAGCAGATCATTCTCACGGCAGGTGATATCTTAGTGACTCCATTGCTCGCTCAACTGGTGAAAGCTCTTAGCAAGGCAGGGTAGGTTGTGAGACTGCTCTGATACCATATTGGAGTTCCCAGAACAACAACCTACAACCTTCGCAATGCAGAGAAGCAACCTTAAAATGATGCTATTTCACCAGTCGATGCAGAATACAATAAACCTGAAGAGGATTTATAATGTACAAAAGCCTTGTGAAAAAGGCACGAGGAAAAGATGGAGCGATAGCAGGAAAGCAGGTGACCGTCCTCCTTCAATGCATAGACAAAAAACAATAATGCGCCGAATGCACCGAATAGGAAATAAATGCAGTTGGACTTAATAACATGCAGGTAGAAAAAACGTGCATGCCAACATAAACTTCTGGTGACAGGATCAAACAACCGATAACCCTTCACATCCTCACAATAGCCAACAAAAATGAACCGTTGACTTTTCTTCTCCATTGCCTTGCGCCTACCATCTGGAATGAATGCCCATGCATCACTCCCAAATACTCGAAAGTAGGAAACCTTGGGCTTGACATGAGACCAAGCCTCCTCGGGAGTCATATTCTGCACTGCCTTATGGGGCATACGATTCTGAATGTAGTTGGCACAATTGACAGCCTCTGCCCAAAATGCGGGAGCCATGGATCTAGATTGTAGCATACAATTGGCCATCTCCCGTAAAGTTCTATTCTTCCGCTCGGCTACACCATTCTGTTGAGGAGTGTATGGCACTGTGTGTTGATGAAGAATACCCTTAGTACAACAAAATTCTTGAAACGCCTGATTGACATACTCCCCCCCATTATCTGTGCGAATCTTCTGAAGGGAATGTCCTGACTGCTTCTCCACAAATGCAAGGAAGGTCATGAAATGTCGAAGAACCTCATCCTTGTACTTCAAAAAATACACCCAAGTGCGCCTAGAAAAATCATCAATGAAGGTGAGCACATACTTGGCCCCTGAAAAAGAAGGAGTGGGGAATGACATGAGGTCACTATGCACCAACTCAAGGGGTGCCAAAGCACATGTGGCCATATCCTTAGGAAAAGGATCCCTATGATGCTTTCCAAGCACACAACCTTGACAAAATCCATCTAAACAAGAGATCTAAGGTAGACCAATTACCAAATTTTGTATGCTCATCTACTGAAGATATCGGTAATTCAGGTGCCCAAACCATTCGTGCCAAAGCTTGCTTGTAGAATCTGCATGAGCAATAAGGGATGATCTTGTTGAAGACTTAAATCCATCAAACCTATACAAACGGGCCACATGGTCAACTGTTCCTGTAGCAATGACCTTCTTAGGATCCTACATCTCTCGAATAGTCACATCAGTAGGAGAGAACTCAACAAGCCTTCCATCACCATGATTACAAATTTGATAGACAGAAAGTAGATTCTGGGAAATATCAGGAACAAGAAGAACATCATTGATGCTACCATCTTGCATATGAACTGAGCCTATTCCCAAAACTGGAATTTGAGAGGAGTTCCAACAGCAATATGGTATCAGAGCGGTCTCACAACCTACCCTGCCTTGCTAAGAGCTTTCACCAGTTAAGCGAGCAATGGAGTCACTGAGATATCACCTGCCGTGAGAATGATCTGCTAGGTGGATGGGGAAGACCATTCCTTATTTCTCATGCGACTGAGTTCCGCGTGGCTGATCTCTTTGTGGAGGGGCAAATGGATGTTTGGCGTGGATCTTTCTCCTGATCCAAATCGGCTTCCCTGCCTTCTCTTCCACACAACTTTGAGATTGCAGTCGTTGCATACCCTGGAGGCGTTGCAGAGGTCGACAGTATCCCATATTTGGAACATTCTAGTGTACTTGCATAGCCCTACGTTTGCAGTGAAGGTGAGGTGGTCCATCGGGCAGTCAGAGGAATTGCTGAAGAAGGGGGAGCGGACAAGTCCCCTCGAGTGGACGTAGCGCGCAAATTTGGTAATGCACTGCCTGCATCGGCCAGAGAACTTCTATCTGATTGGCATGGTGGGAGATTGTGAAAGTAAAGGAGGCTCTGTCCGTGCGAATGAGGAAGAACAACTTTAGGGGGCATTTTTGGAGGCAGTGAAGTCAAGAAAGGAGATCAAAACTCCTCTGTGCGTGTTCCTTTTTTTGAAGGAGTTTCGAATCTGGGCTTTCGCCTCTTGCTAGAGACCTCATCTCCTGTAGCCACCTCAAGCTTCTACAGCGGGTTGGTCTCATGCTCCTTACCAGCGGCTTTCATGTAGGACAACCCATCAAGAATAAACTCCATGATAGCCGCAGCCTCCATTTGTCCAGGGTGGTGCTTAAGCCGGTGGGTCAACAGGTCTGTAAACTCCGGTTTCCCCTGCATCACCTCACAGATCATGGCGGACGTGGCCCTCCCTCGAGCTGGTGCTTGGCCCGTTTGTCCTTGGTGACCTGGCAGTACCTCGGCTATGTTTGGCCCGTTCTCCTTGGTGACTTGGCAGTACCTTTACTGGCATTGGTGACTTGGCACTTCCTTAGTGGAACTTGGCACGACTTGCACGCACATTCATTACT
>VDFB02209802.1:0-43457 GCA_007258455.2 Sequoia sempervirens
CATGTACTCTCCTTCCAACTCATTTCTACATCATCCTTTTCAAGCCACTTCACACGCCATATGTCAAGATGTGAGGGCTTGTGATTTCTCAACTCACCATAGACCTACATCTTGGCCTTGTTGGTATAATTCCAACCATCCATTTTTTTACAGAATAAAAAATTCTCTATAAATAACCCCTCTTTTCTCTCATTTTGGGAGGAAATCATTATGCTAGCCAAACTCTTGCAATTTTTCTCTTGAGCCATACTTAGCCAAATACTTGCATTTGCATCCATTATCACCTATTTTCCATTCATCTTGCATTCCACACTTGAATCTCTTGCTATCAAAGGAGCATACACTACATCAAAGATCGAAGGGCCAATGAAATGAGAACTCAACAAGGTAAAAGGTTCCATTTTGTTTTGTTAAGTTAATCATTTTCCCAATCTTGAGGTGTAGGGTGTTTATATTTGTTGTTTGCACTCTTTTTTTTCTGCTCATTTTCTAACATGTATTTTTGCCCTTTTACATTTCTAGCATGCCCAATGGGACCCACAAACTGGTATGTATCTTTCACGTTTGTTATTTTTTTTAATTTTTTGCAGGCGCAAGTTGTAGAGGGGCAAACTCAACCTGCAGAGGGGTAGACCCGACCAGCCAAGGGTGGACCTGACCAACCAGGAGCGAACCTAACCTCAAGAGGTGGAACTGACCTGACAGACAGGTGGACCTAACCTCCAGGGGTGGACCTGCCCTCCACAGACTCAAGAAGTTGATTTTTGTAGATTTTTCACAGAGGGGCGAACCTTCCCTCTGCACAGGTGGACCTGACCTAATAGACAGACATACCTACCCTCCAGACATGCAAACCTACCCTCTAGATAGGCAAACCTGCCCTCTAGATAGGCGGACCTAACCTAGACAACTTTTTCTAGAAGGTGAAATTTTAGTTTTTAGCACTCCTTTTGGCTGTTTTAAGTGTTTCTAACCCCCTAACGTGTCTTGTTTGAGTTTGTGTAAGCATCTAATCAACATTTGGCGAGGAACAAGGACAAGATTCACTAACAATTTTTCTTGCAGGCTTAGTTACTTATCAGCCACTACTTGTTGTTTTGCATAACTTAGGCACATAGTCTAACTAGGGGTGTCAATTAATCTTGTTTATTGTGCTTGTTGGTAAGTTATTTGACCTATCCAATACCCTTGCACCATTTGGCTATCCTGGGTGACGAGAAATCATAGCTTACCAAGTCTTTTTGAGTCACCCTTTATTTTTTTCTTAGCGAGACCTACTTGGGATTTCATCACCCCAAAGGACAATTCCAACCACGTGTACCGACGAGGTATATAAATGAGGGAGAACGAAAGCTATACCTCAATCCAACCATGTTGTAATTGGCGAAGCGTCGAGATGACGTGAAGAGTTGGTCTGAGCCTCTAGTATCTCGCTAAGGTTCCCAACTCATGCTTGTAACGAGTTGGTGTTCAAGTTTTAGGCCTCATGTACCAGGTGTATATCAAGGACTCCTTAGTAACCATGTTCATTCTAGAATAGAAGACTTTGTCAGCCATACCCCTTTCTACTAATCTTAGGATTGTGTTGTCTGAATTATCTTCTTTGTGCAAAACTAGTAATTTTTTGTTCAGCCATATCCTTTTTCAACTGATGTTTGTTCTATTTTGGGTTCTTTTCCTTAGTCATCTTTTCAAAAGTCAAGTTTAAACCTATCTAGGGGTAGACTTGACCTTTGAGCCAACATTTTTAAGCCTGTTTTAGCCAATTTTGATCAACTTTTGTCCGACAGGTGGACCTGCCCTCTCGACAGGCGGACTTGACCCATCCAGAGGTAGACTTGACCTTTGAACCAACCTTTTTAAGCCTATTTTGGCCAAATTTGACCAACTTTTGTCCGACAGGAAGACCTACCCTCGACAGGTGGACCTGCCCTCTCGACAGGCGGACTTGCCCTCCATAGGTGGACCTAACCCATCCTAGGGGCGAACCTGACTCTTCACCAATCAGTTTTATCATATGTTTCATCATTTGGGACACCCGTTTCACTATTTCGTGCACTCGTTTAGTCCATTTCAAATCTTTCTCCCCACGTTCTGAGAGTCATTCATCTATTTTGAGCACTCGTCCATCCATTATGAGCATCCATCTCCTTGTTTCATGCACCCGAACAACTATTCTTTGAAAATTTTCACCCAGGGGCGGACTTACCCCCCTCTATAGGTGGACCTACCCCCTTAGACAGGCGGACCTGCCCTTTTCTAAAGGCAGACCTAACCTTTTCCAGGTGCAGACCTGTCCCCTATATAGGCAGACCTACCCCCTTGGACAGGCGGACCTGCCCCCTTTGACAGGCAGACCTGCCCCCTTGGACAGGTGGACCTGACATAATCCAGGGGCAAACTTGCCCTTTAAACAACATTTTCCACCCTCCATTCAGTCGTTTCGAGCACTCATTTGACCGCCATCAACAGTTTTATGAAAGTCATTGTTTCATCACCAAAATCACATAAGTGCTACTTAGGACCTCATTATAGTCCATATCCATCATCAGATCATCCATCCCAATCACCTAGACTTCGTTTTGAGAGTTTTGATTTTTATGCCATAACTTTTGACTCGGGTGTCCGTTTGAGTTGAAATTTTACAGATGGTTGCGTTATTTGGTGGCATGTGGATTCCCAACTAACCATGAGTCAATAGGACCCTGTTTCGCCACATTATCGGGGCCTCAAACTTTCATTTTAACCCTCAAAATCATAATTTAGTGTTTTCTCTCAATTTTTGAAAATTTATTTTCATTAATAACTCAGAATGCATGTCTCAGATTTGGGATGTTAGTTGGAAATTCATCGTATATTAGTTTTGGGTATTTTTTGGGAAAAAACTAGACTCTCAAAAGTACGTCTGTGAAATTTCCTAAAATGGAAAAATTTGACAATTTTTGAAAATTGCCAAATTTGGAAAAATTTGATTATCAACACCTTACGTCCTTTAAACCTCATAACTTTGTGTAGAATCAATCCCATCACATCCTCCAATCATTATAAGCTTCAATCCAATCCTAATATGAGCTTTAATCTAATCCCAATCTGAGCTTAACCAAAACCCTAATTTGAGCTTTAGTCCATCTACAATCAAGATCTTTGGATATCAAAACAAATCTTAAGATCCCTCCCACCATCTTCTTCAATTTAGTCCTATTCATCCTTTCATCTATTCTAAGAGTCATTCTCCCAATATGAGCATTCATTAATTCATTTCGAACACTTGTTCACCCATTTCGATCTATCATCTACTCGTTCTAAGTAATCTATCATTTATTCTGAGCTTTCATCTTCTCATTCTGAGAGTCATTCATCTATTCTTAGTAGTCTTTTACTCATTTCAAGTAGTCATTCATCCCTCTTGATCATTCATTTACTCATTTCGAGTAATCTTCTACTTGTTTCAACCTTCCATCCATTCCAAACAGTCGTTCCCTCTTTTTCAATCATTTGTTTACTCATTCCAAGTAAATGTTCATCCATTTCAAACCTCCTTCTATCATTTCAAACTCTTGTTCAAAACTCTCGATCAATTGTTTACTCGTTCCGAGTAATCTTTCATCTATGCCAAACCTTCATCTTCTTGTTTCGAGAATCATTCATCCGCTGTGAGTAGTCGTTTGTTCCTGAGTATTCCATTCATCGGGCCTCCGGCCAATCATTTACTCATTTTAAGTATCTGCTCCTCCAATCAAATCTCATCATTTTCCCATTCAAACTTTGAACTCCGTTTAAAGGGTTATCCAAATTGACCTAAGTGTCTAATCTGATCGTCATCATTAACATCCTCTTAGGATTGTCATCCATCCTAAGTTAATCATCATCGTTGACCTAATCAATCCATTTTCAATCTCAAAGTGGATTCGGTAGCTGCAATCATTCATTTATCTCTTTAATCCGACACCGTATCCTACGTCACCTAGGGTAATCTCTGAATAGGGTTTACTGTCCCTTTCGTCATCCTATCCGATCCCTCAGTCAATCTTATCAATCATCGATCAATCTTATCCAATCCAATCCAATCGTATCCCTATCCAATCACCTTTGACCCAATCAATCTACTTCCATTTTGAAGGAGATTCGGTGTCGTAATCATCCTTTGATCATCAAATATGATCATCAAAATCAATCGCATCACATCATCCAATCATCCTAATCTAAGCTTTAATCCAATGCCAATCTGAGCTTAACCTAAATTCTGATTTGAGCTTTAGTCCGTCCCCATCCAAAATATTTTATCCATCCTTTTTATCCTTTCATCATCATGAATCCTTATCCTCCATCAATAGTGGTCAAGGGAAACCCTAATTATGTCGACAATGATAATGAAAGTCTTGTTGATCAAGAAGAATATGACATAGATGCCCTTGACACTATCATTGCTAGTAAGTTTTCTCCACCTACTTTCCAAAATCCAATCACCCCTTTGAGTTATCCCGTTATGTCTTCATCCATGCCTAATAATGCTCCTTATGCTACCTTTGACAAGGGATATCCATCATATCCATCATATCCTTCATCTACACCATCCTCTTATCCAAACACCTGCATCCTCTTATCCTAGTCTGCCATCACAATGCCCCTATCCTAATCCCCCATCCACATCCTCTTATCTCAATCCTTCATCCGCATATACCCACTACCCTAATCTTCCATACCAATCTACTTACCCTAATCCTATATTCACACCTTCCTATCCCAATCCAACATCCACACCAACCTATCCTAATCTAACATCCACATCTTCTTATCCTAATCCAACATCCACATTTCCCTATCTCAATCTGCCACCTCAATCTTACCATCCAAATCCACCATCCCAATACCCTTACTACAATCCACCACTTGCATCCTCGTGTGCTAATTCACCAGTCCAATACCCCTATCTTAACCCTTCATCTAATCTTAATACCCCATCTATTCCCAGTCCTGCATCCAATCCCATTCCCCCATCTAATCCTAGTCCACCAATCCCTAGTCCTAATCCCCACCAATCCATAATCCTTTATCCACTCCTACCATGCCATCTCAACCTAGAGTATTCAAGTTTCTCACTCCAGAAGTTCTCCAAGGACTTATAACAAATAAGACACCTCCCACTCCACACCTTGAAGTTGTGGAATCATGCCATCCCAATCCATCATCCATAGTCATTGGTGATGAGACCCTTCTCCACCCAACACCTATCATTGATGATGCCACCCCTAGCACCACTCAAACTGTTGAAACCATCACATCCTTAGAATCCATTGATCCCCCATCTCCTACCATCACATCTACCAAATCCATTCAACACCCACTTCCTACTCCAAGATTCGTCGAACCCATCGACGACACCCAAATCCAATCCACTTCTCCTAGTCCTAGTGTCACTAAAATCCATTCCCATGCATGTTTTGAATCCTCCATCCCTCCATCTTCCCCACTTGAAGAGTCCCTCCAAAACTCCATTATCATGCCTCCTACACACAATGAGTCATGCCAAGAGCCTGATCCAAAGCATGCCAACATATCCCCTTCTCTAGATCAAGATCCTACCATCCCATCTAGTCCTACTCAAGATCGTACTGCTCCATCCGCTCCATCTCATAAGCCCTTTGACATTAAAGATCTTGTTGTTCCATCACATGAGCTCTTATCACTTGTTATCATGGATCCATATCCCAACATATTGCCTAATCCATCTCTTGACTCCTTATCACTCACTCATCCTGATTTAGATGTTGCTATCCCACACCACTTGCATATCCCCTTGGTACTCTCACATTCTTCCATGGTGGCCTCCTTGCAGAAGAAAAACACAGTGTATATACCACCCAACATCCTCCACCTAATAATGGACAAGCATCATGTTTTCAGAATAACACAAATCCTATCATGGATCGCATGCTCAAGAAAATGAATTATCCAGGAAAAGGTCTAGGTCTTCATGAGCAAGGTATTTTAGAGCCCATCCAAGTCAAAGAACAAATTTGCATGTAAGGTCTTGGACCTATTTCCCAAGAATCACAATCTAAAGATGTTGGTACAACCTCTAGATGTCCTCAACGAGCCTTTTCCAAAAGAAATGCTGGCTCTTCCCATCGCTTCACCAGATCATATGTTGCCATCCCTCCTCTATCATATTTCCTCAAAACAACCATCCATATTCCTCCTTCATCTGCTCCATCCATTTTAGATCCTTACATCCCTCCATCCACCATATCCCATCCTTCATCTACTCCATCCATCTTGGGTTCTTATGTCCCTCCACCCACTCCATCTGATTTGGGTCCATATATCCCTACATCACCTCCTCCATCTCATCCTTTCATCCATCCAACACCTATCCATGTCATCCATCATAAACATCCCTCTCGCAATTCCCCTAATTAGGATCAACAAAGGCACATACCTACACAATCTCCATCTACACGTAATCCTCATAATTTTACCTCCATTGCTCTACATCATCCATATCCTCACACCCATCCAATTGCTACTAAAAGAACTTTGGATGCTAAAGTAAAAATACATAAATCTGAACATCCACATGAATCTAAAGTTTCCCATGCCCCCTCTAAAAGACATGGTGAAGAGAAGAAAAATATACATCCAAATCAAATCCATAGGCCACAAAGGCCCACCAAAGAAAAGATCAAAACCATGTGGATCCCAAAGAAGAAAGATGCAATGCCTTCAAACAAAAAATCTATAACAACATCCAACATTTCTCATCCAAAAGCTAATCATTTTCATCCACCCTCTCCTAAATCTTTTTTAGGTCCGTATGTCCTGAAATTCACTATTCCATCTCCTCTATTACCCTCACATTCTCCATCCATTAATCCTCTGATGTTTTCACATCCACCACCACATGTGCTAATGTTGGTCCTGAACACATCTCCCCATCACATATCCACCCCATCATTCCATCCATACACTTTCCAACATCCCACCCATTATCCCACATATCTCCCCTCTCAAATCCCTCTAATTCATCCTCTTATAATCCATTTCTTCTAATAAGGTTGTACCAACATCCAATAGTCATTTCCAACATGGGATCTTAAGACCTCATATAGAAATTGATGGTTGAGTCCTTCATCCATATCCTTATCACATATCTTCCAAATCCACTTATTCGCCTCCCTATCCTTATCCAAAAAGTCAAAAATCCAAAAAGTCAAAAATCCAAAAAAAAAAAAAATCCAAAATTCAAAAAAAATAAAAATATAAAGAGAAATAATCCTCATTCAATGGTGAAAACTTGGAAAACAAGTGCCTTGGCTAAGTACCATGATGAAAACCTTGGAAAACATGCA
The DNA here is from genome assembly GCA_007258455.2 of Sequoia sempervirens. Classification (NCBI taxonomy): domain Eukaryota; kingdom Viridiplantae; phylum Streptophyta; class Pinopsida; order Cupressales; family Cupressaceae; genus Sequoia; species Sequoia sempervirens. Next base: position 7,350 of record VDFB02209802.1, read on the forward strand.
TCATGCTAGAATCCCCATCCTGCTCTGGGCTTGATATGCATTCCCCCATCCCATGCTTCCCCGCTATGCCTCCAACCTGCTTTCCTCCTCTATACATCATTTTTGTCCATCCCCTCCATCCTATCGAGCTTACACATACTTCTTGGCATATCTCATTTATCCCAATCCTTCCATCCTCCTTGTGGTCTTGATAACAATAGGGAAAACATAAGCATGCTTTGGGCACCTCTTAGCATAATCTCCCTCATTCGCACACTATCCTAATCCTCATTCACACTCGTCTATCTTCCTTATCCACCATTATAAGCAATTCCCTCAATCTCCCTTCCTTATCCATGCATCCTATCTTCATCCATCTCTACCCCTTTAGTTTCCTATCCTTCTCTATTGCATCCTTCATGCCTCCTCGCACATGACATATCTAGAGTGGGGGCATCTATCTTCCTTTGTGATATAATCCTTGGAGACATCATTCATTCCATTAGAGCAATCCCTTCCATTTCCCTATCCTCATCTCCTTATCATTATATCCATCACCCCGTCCTTATCTTTTATCCCTCCAAACAATCCTTATATCCATCTCCCCATCCTTATCTTCCTATCCTTCCATCATAGCATCCCTTTTCATCTATCCATCTGGTAATCTTTTCCTCATCCAAACCCCTTATCCCTCTATCCAATCCATCCAAACAATCATTTTTCTCCCCCCCATCCTCTATCCTCATCCCATCTCATAATCCCTTGTCATTGGTATCTAGCTATAGGCTACTCCCCATGCAATCCAATGCCATCTATCTTATCATCATCACTTATGCTTCTTTTGCACATCTTTTCAATCTCCTCTCCTTTTTCATCCATCATCTCTCCATCATATCATCCTCCCAATTCATCTTTTGATGATTTGGATAATCAATCAACTTTTGAGCTTTGTGTGTAGTCACCATCTCCAACCAATCTAACAACTCTATCTTGTCCCATCATGTTGGTCCCATCATCTTTTATCCATCAATTGTCTCTTTGGCCTTGTTTTGAACTATGTTGCCTCAAGGCCATAGGCAAGGTCATCATTTGATTCACCCCATGATTCCATCATTGATCTATATTTTCCACTTGCCTTTTCTTCCATCCTATCTTTATCATCCATCAAGGTCTCCATCATGGTATGTCATCAACCTTTTATCGAACTACGAGGGCTCTGCGCTTTCATGTAGGCAAGGCTAACCTTTGATCAGCCCTCGAGCCCCTAGGTCGCTAGGATGTGTCAGTCTCCTATCTCAGGTCGATTAATTTGTCAGCAATTAACAGGTTCAACATTACAATGAACAAAGCATAACCTAAGATGATGTAGAAACCCCTAGTAGTTTTTTGAGAATAGGCAAGACTTCCACTCGGAATAAGGTATTTCTTATGAAGTGTTTATTTAATATGAAAATGTAGAAGGTACCGCTTATTGGTCATTTAAATGGAGTCAACACGGTCATTAATTAACTCTATAAAAGCAAACTTTATTAAGAAGTTAGGGCTCTTTGATTCCAGATCTTTGCCCGAAGAAATTAGCTGAATGGTTTGAGCAACTTTATTTCTATGAATAATATTAATTAAAATGATGATAAGTATGGAAGCATTTTGAGCTATAGTTCTGTAGGAAAAGTCACAACATCCCGCATCAAAGTTGCTTTTTAATGTAGAAATAAGGGCGTAACAAAGGTGAGAGGAAACAATTCAGGAAATCATGGGAAGTCACGAGGTTCAAAGGACAAAATGTCCCAATCTAGAGACAAGAGGGATTGCTGGTACTGTGGTAAGCTGGGTCATTTAAAGAAAGATTATTGGTCTCAGAAAAATAAAGGAGACAAAAAGGAAGGAAGTAAAGAGGAAAATGTGGTAAGTAATAAATCTGATGAGGATGCTTTGATTCTTTCCCTTGATAATGTTGATGATTCTGGGGTGTTAGATTCAGGGGCTTCATTTTATGCTACCCCCCATAGAAGTTATTTTCTTAATTATGTCCAAGGGGATTTTGGGCTGGTTTATTTAGGAGATAACAAACCCTGTTAGATTGTTGGAAAGGGAAGAATCAGCACAAGCTGTGGTAGGACAACTCATTACACACATGGAGGTAAGGCATGTTCCAAAGCACTAAAAATTCACCTAGTTGTGGAAACTAGGATGATGAATATTGTGTTTTTACATTTAGTATAAAATTAAAGCACAAGGTTCTTAGTGGTAGGTGTGTGTGAGTAGGAACCGAGCATCTTTTATATTGGCAATCGTTTCCTCTTTTACTCTTTTAATTGTTATGAAAAAGGTTAATGTTTTAGGAAGAGTTGTTGCAGTGAAGATCGGCATAGTTTAAGTTGTGGTCTCTAACTAACATCAAGAATAGACTTGGGCTATGAGCAAAAGGTATGAAATTACTTCATTCAAATAATGTTTTACTAGGTCTAAAATGTGTTAATATGGATTTCTATGAAAGTTTTATGTATGGAAAACAAAAGAGAGCAAGTTTTCTCAAGGATGGGAAGCAAAAGAAAGATGAGAAATTGGATCTTGTGCTTAGGGATGTATGGACACCAACTCAGGTATCTTCTCTTGGTGGCTCTCTATATTATGTTACATTCATTTATGATGCAACTAGGAAGGTATGGATTTTATTTCCTTTGTGGTAAAATATGATGTATTTGAAAGTTTTAAAATGAAGAAGCCTGCTGAGAATGAGACGGTAAAAGATAAAATGTCTTAGATCCGTTAGCCAGGTGAGTATTGTAGCAAGAGTTAAAGATTATTGCCCTCTAATGGTATCTAGGAAGAAAATGTTCCAAGGACTCCACAGAAAATGGAGTATGGATGCTTGAATAGAACAATAATGGAGCGTGTACGGACTATGAGATTGCATGTTGGGTTTCCTTTAAAAATGTGGGCAGAGACTATAAACACTGTTGTTTATTTAATTAATAGAGTTCCCTCTAATCCTTTGGGTTGTGGTATTCCAGAGGAAGCATGGAAAGGTAAGAAGGTGAGTTATTATTTTCTCACAACCTTCGGTTGTGAAGCATTTGCACATGTATATTCTTAAAATAGAACCAAGCTTGATGCAAACAAAAAGAAATGTATATTTTGCTTGATATACGATGAATTGATATAGGCTTGATTTCTGAAAATTAGAAAATTGCAGGCTAGGATGTCATATTCAATGAGAAAGTATTGTACAAAGATCCGTTGTTAAAAAGATGAGAAGAAATAAAATGATTATGCGTTGTTGATGATAATTCCTAAACAATGATTTTATGGTCTCATGTTCAAGTAAATAAATAAATAAAAAATAAATACCACAAACTCTTGTTAGACGATCTTCAAAGGTAAGTAGACCTTTAGAAATATTTTCTCCCTCTTTGTATACTCTTTTGTTAACTGATGCCGATGAACCAGAATATTATGATGAAGCTATGCAAATGGATACCAAGGTTCAGTGGGAGCATGGAATGGAAGAAGAAATGGACTCCTTACTAAAAAATCAGACTTGGGAATTATGCAAGTTGCCTGCAATTAAAAAGGCTTTACCAAATAAATGGGTTTATAGGCTAAAAGAGGAGGATGGAAGTAAGAAAATATTTAAAGTTAGATTAGTTGTAAAGGGATTTGCATAGAAAAATGACTTTGATGAGATTTTTTCTCTAGTTGTTAAAATTGATTCTATTCATATTGTTTCAAGTATTGTGGCTGTTGAAGATTTTCATATTTAGGAATAGCTTGATGTTAAAACAACCTTTCCATGGTGATTTCAAGAGGAAATATATATGGACCAGCCACAAGGATTTGAGGTCGCTGCAAGGAGAAACCAGTGTGTAGATTGAAGAAAAAAATTATATTATTTTGGCACCGATAATGGTAAATTTGAAATTTGATAGTTTTATGGCTGAACAAGGTTACAAAAGATGTCATTTTGATTATTGTGTTTATTTTAAGAAATTGGGTAATGACAACTATATTATTTTATGTTTATATGTTGATGAAAATGTTGTGTTGTGGTTCAACATGGATCACATAAGCGAGGTAAAACAACGCTTAGAAGAAAAAAATATTTTGCTATGAAGGATTTAGCATCAAAACAAATCCTTGGTAGAAAATTTGTAGAGATAGGAAAAACAGATAAAATTGTTTCTATCTCGCCAATTATGTTGAAAAGGTGTTGCAGAGATTTCATATGAAGAATGCAAAAGTTGTCAGCACACCTTTCCTAGTCATGTTAAATTGACTAAGCATATGTGTCCAAAGACACAAGAGGAGGAAGAAAAAATGTCCAAGGTACCATATGCTTCAGCTGTAGGTAGTTTGATGTATGCCATGGTATGCACAAGACCAGATATTGCACATGTTGTAGGAGTTGTTAGCAAGTATTTGAGTCATCCTAGAGTTGAGCATTGGAATGAGGTAAAATGGATTATCAGGTATTTGAGAGGTACATCCAATAAATTGCTTATATCTTTTAAATTTTAATGAATTGAATTTAAAATTCCCATGTTGACTCAAATTTGGCAGGGGATATAGATACTAGGTAGAGTACCACAAGTTATGTATTTACAGTTGGTGGGACAACAATGAGTTGGATTTCTCAATTGCAAAAGGTGGTTGCTTTATCCACCATAGAGGTAGAGTATGTTGCTGCAACAAAGGTGGCAAAGGAGATGATATGGCTACAAATTTTTATGGATGAGTTGGGAAAACAACAGGCTGAAAATTACTTGTTTATAGACAGTTAGAGTGCTATACATCTTGCAAAGAATTTTGCCTTGTATTCTAAAACAAAACACATATAGTTGAGATATCATTTCATTTAGTCAGTGTTGGAGGATGGATAGGTCAAGCTGGACAAGATACATACATATGTCAATCCAACATATATGTTTACAAAGGCGTTGACAAGGTAGAATTTGAGCTCCTCTTCAGCTTTGGTTGGCCTTCAAGGTTGAATACAAGTATAACAGAGTAGCAGGGTCCAAGGTACTTATTTCCAGTGGGAGTCGTAAGTGCAGCAGTGTCATTTAGGATCAATCTCCAAGTGGGAGGTTTTGTTGGTGTGGAGCCTGATTAGTCTCCAAGTGGAAGATTTTTCATATGTGGTGATTGATCATGCTATATTGTACACCCTGGCATGTATCCTCCTACTTTTTCGCGTCGTTGCCAAAAAAGGGAAAAATCAATGAAAAAAGAAAAAAACTCAATTTTGTAGAACCCTAATTTGGAAGCTTCTAAGCTTGTTAAAAATGGGTTCAGATGGGGGTTACAATATGATGAAAAATGCGATTATTCGCAAGATTGTAATAAGTTTTTTGCACTTGATAATAAAATCATTGGATGGCTACGGTTTGGTGGATGTAGCCCGGATTGGGTGAACCACCTTAAATTCTCTATGTTATAATTTATTCTATGTGTGTTTTAGTTTCTCTATTTATTAAATAAATCTGCATTTAATTGTTAGATATCTGCCATTTCTAACCCTAACAACAAGTGTGTTCCTTTGTGCCTATGCTGGTCTATCATAGGATCTTGATTCTAGGGGCTTGGACACCATCTTGATTATTGTCATCCTATCTTACTAGCATTTGTACATTTGAATCCCTCTTGATTGCATGGTTGGCTATGTTAGTTTGAGTTTGAAGCAAGTTCCTCCTCTCACTAAAGTGTGGGATAAATGTAGTGAAGGAAAATGCATACCCTTGCATTTTCACACTTGTTTGGGCCCACCTTTCTTTTTTTATCCTTATTTATGTCTTAAATGGTCCTATTTTACATCCACGAGCCTAATGAATGATATCTTTTTATGGCTAATCCCGACATACTTCAAAGGGTAAATGATAATTTAATGATTTTGGCAGTGTGCCCCTAATTTTTGGGTTGGGACTAAGATGCCACCTAGGGCGTCTTTTTCCTCCAAAGGTCTTGGGACCCTAATTTTAAATGTGCCTTAAAGTGGCCCCTTTTGGAGTTTTTGCCTTGAGTTTCATGCCTCAGGACTAAGACGCCACCTAGGGCATCTTAGTCCCCCTTAAGGTATTTTTTGGATTCAATTTTAAATCTTGGCAAGATTTAACCTCATTTAATTAATGAATTCATATGTCAACTTTTTGTGGTATAATTTCAAGATATTATGCATATGTAAGTATAAATACAAGGTTCCTTCTCTCATTTTCTCCTAACAAGCAATCTAAGCATATCCTAACATCTAAGCATTCAAGTTTTCATGCAAGTTTGCGATCAAGAGAGCATTCAAGAGAAATTCATAAAGAATTTGGAGCCATCATCAAGATTCAAGCATAATATCAAAGATATTCTTGCATCATGTGTGTGTATAGGAGTCAATTTGCACTCCTTACGTAAATTCCCCTTAAATTACACATCCTCACCTTAGAAAAGTAAATCCGAAGGTGAAATTCCACATCACCAAGTTGCCTTCCTTCCACTTGGCATATGTCTTTTGTGTCGGTAGAATAATATTTGTAGGGGATGCGCACATGATGCACAAACATCTACGTGGCACACTTACATCCCTGACGGATTCTCATGTCTGAGGTTAGTAGAGGCATTACACTTTCAATTGGAGTCAATTTGTAACATCCCTTTTCAACCAACCGACCCCGAAAATGGCAGATTCTTTCCTCTTCTCCTTCAAATTCATCCATTCTTCATTCAAATCATCTCTTTTTGCAATCTCTAATCATTCAATCCATATCTTCTTACATTATTGAGCACTTCTAGCAATTCAACACTCCATTGCAACAACAACACTCCATCAACTCTGCAAAGAAAGTATGAAGAAAGCCATTGCAACATGGGATTGAGGTTTTTCAAGACCTCCCTTCATCGTAGTTGAGGTTGTGGTAATTTTTCAAGCCTTCTTTCTACTACATTGGCTAGTGAGCTCTTAGTGGAGGTGGTAACGGTGGTAACATTTTTCTCCTCTCCTTTGTGATTTGGTTGAGTAGCTCTTTACTATTTTGTAGTGTTATTCACATTCCTTCCTTCTTTACTTCTTTATCATATATTTCTCTCTCATTGCTATCTGGTTGTCTATGAAGGTGGAAACAACAAAGTGAGGGTTTGATTGAGGAAGGCCCCTGTACATCCCCAACAATTTTCCCCTCTTTTTTGTGTGTAGGTGAAAGAGCATGTGGAGCTAGCTAGTGAATGTGCATTTTTGTGAGATTATATTTTAAAACTTTAACCTTTATCTACCTGATTTACCATCTTTGTTTGTATCTATCCTACCTTATTATATTATTTTTTCCCATCAAAACCAACCACCTAGGATGATGAGTTAGTTTTTGAGTAGTTCACACTATGTTCACTGTTCTCTAACTGTACAAATGCTAGCATGGCTGAGAGACACCAACATGTTGCGTTGACATTCCAAAACTACATAATCGTCCTCAGATAGAGAATTGCCTGAGGCATAGTACCGACTCCAAAAACCAACTCGCCTAGCCCAAACTAAGGTTCGGGTATGAAGAGTGACTGAAGTACTTTATAGTCTTCATCATTCTTGATCCCTATTCCCAAAACATTCCTTTAGAGTGAGGTAAGTTAGGGAAACCCAAGGCTCTTGGATCTCCATGACCTAGAGCCTTGATGTGGTTGGTCCCCCTCTTTTACATTTTTGGTGAACCTGACATGAATCAACATCTATCCATTTGTTAGTATCAAAACTTTTCCCAGGTACCTTGTGATTGTTGAATGCTTGAGTGTTGTGAAGTTTTATGATCATCACAAACTAATCCATGACTTCTAGGTACATTGTTAGGATATGTGTGCAACACAGGCTTCCAATGGAGAGGACGAAGGTCACTACTAGTTTCTTTACAGGCCTTTTTGTTGGATCCGTTGCTGGTCTTGTTGCATAGGAGTAGTTGTCAAGGGGCGAGGTAGGGATCTCCGATGAGATTTACCATGTCCCCACTCCTCCCACGTCTCCTACACCATCATTGATAAACGAGCAAAGGTCATTCACATTCCTTCAGAATATATCTCTACCCTTAGAAAAGGACTTGGTGACTTGGAGAATCACCTGAAAAAGGACTTGATGGCTATGGCCACTCGGGTTATTAGAAAAATAAAGTATATGGTGAGAAAAGACCGAACATGCATAGAACTCCTGACTAGTCTCTCTAGTTTGATTGAAGCATGCTCCCTTCCAAACAACCCTAACCTCATACAAGGTGCTATTCTTAAAGAAAATGAGAGGAAATTAGGAATGTTGATTTCTCCCATGTCTATGTAGATGGCCAACATAGTCCCGTCAAATAGAATCGCTTCTTCCCCTGAGGGATTTTAAACTATCAAAGAAAGAAAAATACCCTTGGGCTTTAGTTTCACCCGTCATCACCTCTAGTGGTGGAGGTTTTGGAAGGTTGAGTGGTGGTGGCTTCGGTGGTGGTATTAGTGCTAGAGGAGGTGGTTTCAATGGAGGCCATGGTGGTGGCTTTGGAAGCAGGGTGGCTCTGGCAGAGGCCTTGCTAGTGGCGGTGGTCTAGCAGTGGTCACACTGGTTACTCCGGTGGTAGTTTTGGAGGAGGTTCCACTGGACCTTTGTCATCCCAAGACCCTATTATGAATACTCTTCTTTAGAATATGGGTAAGATGCAAAGCCAACTTGCTAGTCTCTCCCAATCCTCTACCCAACCTATCTTTCAACCCTTTTTCTGACATAGCCCATTATTGGTAGCAATTTTAAACACTCCCTTCCCCCAAGGAATGGAGATTCCAAAATTTAAAAAATATGGCGGAAAAGGGGACCTATAAATGCATGTGTCTAACTTTGATTCCCTGTGTATTTATTTCTTCCATCACGTTGCATTAATTGAAAAATTATTCCCTTGATCTCTTAATGATATAGTGCTCGAAAGGTACTACTCCTTACTTGACAATTCCATCTTCTCATTCGATCAACTTGTAAATCAGTTTCTCCAACAGTTCCAAGCCAACATCAGACTAAAGATGACCTTTTTGGATGTTGTCTAATGCAAACAAGGTGATAACGAAAAGATTACTAATTTTATAGCGCATTATCAAGCACTTTTCTCATAAATCTTGTACTCATTGCCTGATTTTGACATGCAGAAGGTATTCATAGGGAACTTGCAAACACCTTGGCAAGAGAAATTTCCCTTATGAAATACCCCTCTTTCATGCATTTGTGTGCTACATTATGAGAGTATCAACAAATGGTAGTTCAATTTGGGGGATCTCCCTCGCACTCCCATTCAAAAGGGAAGTCCACTGTATCAATCTCTGGGAAAGATGTTGCAAATGTAGTAGCCACTATGAATGATAACGGCCTCAGATGTAACCTAAATTTCATGAAGTTAGCATAATATTATTCTTCCATATTGCAAAATTTTCTGAAGGATAAGGTCATAACCTTGTAGAACCCTAAAACACTCAAGGAACCTTTCCCTAGTTGGTACGATCTGAATACCTTCTATCAATACTATTGAGTTAACAGACATGATATCAAATGTTGAATGTTCCTGAGCCATGTGATACAGGACCGAATCGAGGACAATACTATTTGTCTTAATGGAAATAAAGAAAATATAAACAAATTGGTGGTGAAAGCAAATAGTGAGTGGCAGATATACATGGACCCATTTCCATCGCATTTTGCTAACATGATTATCAATCCCTTTGATTCTATCACTCGGCTTGAAGCATATGTTAACATGGTCATGGTTACTCCTACCATGCAACCTATGCCCGACTCCCCAAAAGTGGAATTCATGTCATAGGATCTACCCTTAAACAACAAGTCCTCTCACCTCTACATTCCCACTTGCCTCAATGGCAACATTGTGAGATGGGTCTTAGCTAACCCCGCGACCCAAGTGAATGTCACTACAGAAGATATGTTGTGGCTTAATTTTTTTCATAGAAAGGATTACGAAGAAAAAAAATCTACCATCCGTACACATTATGGTCTTTCTCTTAAGTCGCATGGCTCGATAACTCTATCTATCCTAATTGGACATAGGATTGTAGACATAGACTTTGATATTATTCTGAAGTCTGATCTATTTAGGATGAAGTTAGGCATACCTTGTCTAACTTCCATGAATGGAATCTCCTCTTTCATTCATAAGTGTTTGAATTTCTCCCATAAAGGTGTTGTGCATGTAGTGCATGACACTGGATACTAGCCATTGGTGTCCTGTGGGGGTTACTCATTGAATCATTTTTGGCCCACCTCGGTTGGTCCACTTCCTCCAAGAATGGACCTACTTTATAATAATTATGTGAAGTATAAGATAAGGGGAAAGGGATAGCTGAAATTGACCATCCTGGTAGCACAACATTTAGCTGCCTCCCCTTCTCGAAAGGAAAAGAGAAGCTACCCCATCCTTGGGATGGATCTCCTCCTCCTCATTCTAGAGAAGAGTTTTGGATGAATATGCCTAGATTTTACCCACTGAGTCTGATGATACATGCTTGGCATAAACCCAAGATCAGGATATCGGACCTCCCTACTAAATCACCTGGACCTTGGGACTACTTGTATGGAAAGGGAAAAGGTCCCTGTGGGGATTCCTCTATGTCTCGGTCTCTACAGCCTCCCACTGCTCCTGCTCCCAAAGGAATAAATTAGAATAGGCCCGCTACTTCTCAATCTACTCCTCCTACTCCCGTTCAAGAGCCTGTTCCTCCACTAGAAATAGCTATGGTGAACACTCCCATAGTTGAGCAGGATCCTTCCATCCCTTCACAGCCTTCAGCCTCTGGCTTGAAGAGCCGTAAAAAATTTCCTTTCGCGTGAGTGCAAGTGTGGATGAAAGGCTCTCGCAGCTGATCAAGCCACTTTACAAAGGAAGAGGAGTTGATTGCCCCTATCTCAGGGTCTCTTGATGCATCCTCCTCTCTCCTCCCCTCTACTTCCATTCAATCTAGTTCAACCTCAATTCTAGCTCCTGTTATGAGTATGAATGTGCTTGACCCAAAAAATTCACAGGTGTTCATCACTCCTTTGGTGAAGCTACCCTTTTTGATGTCCCTTTTGGATGTCCGTCCTTTCCCCAAGCCCATGAATGTTCCAAATGCTTTGGTGGTATCTGTCGTAGTTTTCTCCACCTCCTCCTCCTCCGTAACTCTCACCTCTTTCTGGGGAGTTAACATCCCCCGATGAAACAAAAGATGGAGGATGGTCCTTCTAGCAATGGAGGGCGTAAAAACATCCCACAAGTCTGAAAGGTGGTCCTGCGTTGGCTTGTTCTATCCTAGTAATGGATCTAGCCTCAACTTCCCCTGAGTTTGTCACTACTCCTAAGTCACTCGGTGAACCTTGGGCTCAATCCTTTCCACCCATTGGGGTACAAAATGGCACTCCAGTGAAGTGCATGTTTAATTCTCTAGATGAAGTTTTGTCCTGGTCAACGATCTTTGCAAAATTGTTAACCATATCTCCAAAGAGCCTAGTGGAGAAGACCCCGTAGGGCCCTCTTCCTTAGCCCTTGTTGTGAGAGGGTTGAAATCTCCTCCTCTTAACATCCCACCACTACAGGCTCATCCTCCTTCCCCTTATGAAGCTATAGATTAGCAAGTGGGTGACCTCCATGTCGATTAATGTTAGGGGAAGGCCTCTTCTTTATCTTTAGATTAGATGTGTGTGTTGTGATGTGTTCCCCAGTGACTATGTTATGTGTTCCTAAATGACCCCTTTCACCCTTGTTGGTGCTTGGATATAGGCATGGTTTTTGTGGCGTGAACCTTCTTCTATTTGTATCATCATTCTTCCATGTTCATGATTGATTTTCGGTAAATTAGGGACAATGCAAAGCATTGGGGGAATTTAGGCTTCCCTTCAATGTTGACCTAATTTTTTTATTTTACTTTGTCTTCCATGCATTCTTCCTGATCTGGTGGGGATTGATGATCTTTCACCTTGCATCACGGTTACCTATTATTTATATAAGCATGAGAAGATCTGACGCCACAAAACTAGATCCACATGTGCTCTTTTTTTGTGATCATCTCTTTTCTGCTTTTCTTATCTTTCTCTCTTATTTTCTTGAGTTGTCTCTTTCATGTGTGACAACATCATTACTTTGATTTTTAGAAAATGTGTTCATTTCCAATTAATCTTTTCTCAAGAATCCTTGAAATTTTTTTCAAAGAATTGCATTCTCGACTTGGACCCCTAAACGAAACATGTTTCCTTCATCATGGGTTTGCAGAGAAAGAGTTCTTGAGAACCTTCTTTCAAGGAGGAAACAGTTTTAACCTTCCCCTCGCAAGGGGGCATCTTCTTCCTTTCAACTTATTTGATGAAGTGAACATCTTTCAAAGGGATTCCTTGGTATTGAATCGATTTGAGAAAAAACATCCCTTCTACACTTCCAAACAGTGCATCCCCTGAGTGGACCCCTCTCTTCATGCCAGGTTCCTAAGGGACCCCTTTGAAATTTTTCCAACTCGTTGATGGTCTGTGTGACTATTTGCTTACTTGCCTATGTGGCCACTTTCAAACATGTTCTATTTGCGAGTAAACATGTCACTTTGTAGGTGCGCCTATAAAGTTGCTTTTCAACTCTGTGGAGTCTCCTTTTTGGGTTTCCTTCATGTGAGAGATCTTGGAGGACACCTTCCGTATAGGTCTATAGACCTATAAGGTGCTTTCTCTGAGCTTCCTCCATGTGAGAGATCTTGGGGGTCACTCCTTTATAGGTCTGTGGATCTATAAGGCACTTTGTCTGGTGTTTCCTTCATGTAAGAGATCTTGGAGGACACCTTCCCTGTAGGTCTGCGGATCTCTAAGGTGATTTTTCTAGGGTTTTCATCATGTGAGAGATCTTGGAGGACACCTTCCCTGCAAGTTTGTGGGCCTGTAGGGCACTTTTTCTAGGTTTCCTTCATGTGAGAGATCTTGGAGGACACCTTCCTTGCAGGTTTGCGGGCCTGTGAGGCATTTAATTCTTGGGGGTCGCCTCCTTGCACTACTATGGACCTATAAGAAACTTCCATTCTTTCCTTCATATAGTTTTCTAGGCTATAGATCCTTTCCCCTACCCTCGCTCGAGGCTCGCAGTTGATGCCGACAATTTAGGTACGTTTTAACCCTCTTCTTTTTGATCTGCTGAAGCACTCATGCGATATTCATGCTGCGCTAAAATTGGGAAAAGATGTATGAACCATTTTCTGCCACAAGTTCCTTTTACATCCTCACCTTAGAAACCAAATCGAAGGTGAAATTCCCACGTGGCAACTATCTTCATTTCTAATGCATTATTATGCGATGTAATATTTGTTGGGGAATGGCATGTGCGCCTGTAGAACATGTATAGCACACTTAGTCCGCGATGGATTCTATGTTTGAAGTTGGTAGATGCATTACGCGTTGAGTCATTTGTGTTGTCCTCTTTTGTGGCTGACCTCGAAAATGGAAGATTCTTCCCTATTCACCTTCAAATTCATCCATTCTTCATTCAAATCATCTTTTTTTGGAAATCTCTAAGCATTCTCTCCATTCTCAAGCACTTCCAGCATTCTTCAACACTCCATTGCAGCAACAACACTCCGCCAACTCCTGTAGTAAGGGTGTGAAGAAATCCGATGTTGGGATGTTACAGCCCGGATGTGTTGTTCAGTCATATGAGTTGTTGTCATGTCTGCAATATTAAATTTGGTTATCTTTGGAGGCTATTTCTCCGAGACATTGAGAAAATTGTAAAAGGAAGTGTTCTAGGTTCCTAGTGGAACTATGCAGGTCATGAAGGTGTTATGTTCTCTATGTTGAAGATTAGTTAGTGTGGATCAAAGGGCTTAATGTTGAGTATATCTAGATCATCTACCAGAAGTTTTAGAGGTCCGCATAAAGTTTTGAGTGTCTTGTGGTCTGACAGTGTTTCTGCAGTCTCTATCAAAGTTCCTAAATGAAGATTGTGTGATTCTATTGATCTTAGTTGTTGTTGATGCTTCTAGATCATGCTCTATCTCTATGGTAAGTCCACATTGATTGGTGTGCTTGTTGTTGAATATTTTTCTCTGTATGATTCATTTTTAAATGTTCTGTGGCCAACATATTGAGTGAAATTTGGCTTGTTGTGGATGGAGGAATTAATTGAAGTATTTTTTGTGTTGGAGATATTAATTTGGTCTCCACTATGTTGAAATGACTTGGTGGATACACATTAAAAGCTTGAATTATGAAAATTTGGTAACATTGCAAATATATTTTTATTTTTTCTTGTTAAATAAGATGTGATGAAATCTCATGTAGCGGTCTCTCATTGAATTGTTTCATTGCATTGAATTGTAGTAGGTCAAGGAGGTTGATGGAGGCTAGAGGAATCAATCACAGATTCCTGCACTAGGCCTTGTCATAGACCTCCTTGGTGTATTTTTCTGCTCCACCTTAACCTATAGGAACACTACCTTGTCTAGGTTCCCCTGTTTCTCTAGCCAATCTCACTATCTTGACAAGAATTTTTGAACAACCAAGCCAATCCTTGGTTCAATGCTTCTCTTTCTTGTAGCCTTTAATACACTAAAGACTAATCTTCCCACACACTTAAAGAAGGGATCTTGGGGGGTGTGGGTTTTGTTTTCAATAGCTTCAAAGCCACAGGGTCTAGAGAGGTTTTCCAAAGACTCTACCTTTACATGCAAGCTTGTATGGAACCCACCTCTCCCAGGAGGTTAAGTAGCCTTTGAGCCCCAATTGAGTCTCCAATTCTAAATCTGGTTGTGTTCTTGGATTTTGCAAAAAACAAACCCAAAAATCTTTTTGGTTATTCTTATTCCTAAGGCTACCTCCTCAAGAATTTTTGAAGTCTTAGGAGGCTTTAAGCATACGTACAGTGTTCATACACCTAAAAGGTCAAAACCCTAATGTTTCCAAACTGTTCAAGGCTATTTCTAGACTGTCAGAAAACTCTCCTATCAAATGGATTGAAAAACACTCCTCCTGATCACCATACATAGGCAAGACCTTCCCCTAAATTCTCCAAAAGGAATTTCTCAAAAATCTTTACTCCCCTACAAGTTATCCACACTGTTCTGTAGCCTTTCCTAGCCAGGCTCTTCACTATCTCGCCTAGGGCAAGGCTTTTCTCCTAGCTCCTGCAACCAAAAAAAACCTAACACCTACCATATTTACAAGCATGGAGTCTAGGCACATTTCCCAAAAGGTCGTACAATTTTTACGGAGGGAAGGTGCCCTAAGACTCCATTCTTTAAAAATTGCCTGCTACAGGCCTAAAAAGGACAGGAAAACAAAGTATTCACAAACAAAAGATGGAAACAATCTACCAAATAAAAAGAATGGTACACCAAGCTTGTATAAGACAAACACTATGTCCTACAACAAAGTAACAGTAAGATTCATTCCATTGAAGCTCAACAAGAAAGCAAAGAACAGGAAAACTATCTTTTTGGATGTTGTTTCACCAACTTCACAAAATGTCACTTCAAAATAGAACATATAACCCTCTTCCATGGTTGAGGCATGCCTTAAATATGCCTTCACCACAACTTAGATGCTTGGGTTGAGCCTTTTAGAAGGCCTAAGGCAACCTTTGTAAAACCCACTGTGTTTTCTAACACCTTGTCACCTTTTGACAACTTAGCACAATGATATAGCAAAACTATTTAACACTTGTCACCTTCTTTCCCAAAGTTCAAAAACAACCCAAAACACCCAACACAATGGTCAACATGACCTTATGATAACACAACAAAATTTGGACTTCAAGCAAAACTCCAACAATAGCCCTTTCCCAGGTGCTCTTGCACCAGAGGTGCTCATGTGTGTGTGTGTGAGAATATCTTTTGGTTGCAGAGAAAAGTGTAAAGAAGATTGTGTGAAGTGTGAAGAAGTGTTGAGCTTAATTGGAACTGTAATCAGGCTTGTGCAAAAGCTATTTTCTCAATTCATACCCTTTGGATTTTTAATCCTATTCTGTTGGCTAGTGAGCCCCTTTTGTATTTGAGTAGTGAGCTCTAGGCAGTGTGCCTGAATGCATGTGCATTCCCCTTATTATTTTTCATTATAATTTTAGTAGAGTATAATCTTGTGGACTAACATCCACCATGGTTTTTCCCCTAACAGGGTTTCCATGTAAAAAGTATTTATGTTCTTTGTCTCTCTGATGTGTTAATTTCTTGTGGATAATTGCTTATTCATGATATCTTAGATTTAAGTTAAGTTTTAAGTAAGAAAATTTTAAATTTTTTGAGACAACTGATTCAACCCCCCTACAGAGGTGTTTGGCTCATGTTTCCAACAATTGTGGTATTAGAGTAGGTTCCTCTAAAAAAATTTTAAAAGCTTGATGGTATGGAAGAAGATTCTAGAAGGAGGCAGTCTAGATTTTGAATATTTTTCACTATTGTATTAATGTGGAAGTGTCTGGGATGCAATGTCATCTAAAGTGCATTGGTGATGGTGCCTTACTAGAAGATTACAGATCACATACACTATTCACGAGAATGGTCCCTCTCTTCTCTGATGAATCAAAGATGTAAAAGTAATACGAGGGTTGTTGGAAAGCTCACAGTGTGCTACGACGGAGAGATGAAAGCTAATGTGATAAGGTCTCTGAGATAACTCATAGAATTTGGACAAAACTAAGAGAAAAAACTTTAGCCTATGAAGGAGATGCCGCAATTGAAGATAGGCTAAGCTTCTAGATCTTGAAATGCAAATTATGAGAATTTGAAGATGGGTGAAGATAAATATCCGCATTTTATCGTGTGAAATAATGTGGGTATTAAGCGTGTCAGTGGTTACATTGGGTGAGAGAGGACAGTAGCTAAAACCTCAAATCCTTTTCTCCCTCTACAAAATGAAGAGGTTTATGGTAAGAGTTAGAATCGATAAACAAGATGACTAGAGACACACTGATTAGAAAGCTTGTTGCTTTTGAAATAAGTGAATTTGGTGAATCTACACCGAAGATTGAATCTGCATTCAAGGCTACTATAACTGGAAGTAATAGACAAAGATATAGTTCGGCAGAGCGTTCCAGAAAGATATCCAAGTATGATGAAGAACTGAAACAGCTTGAAGATAAAGAAAGAGAGGTAGAAGAATTGGAAGCACTGATTGCAAAGCAAGAAGGGAGAGGAAAAGGTAAGTATGAAGATGTATTTCCTATTAAATGTTTTTCATGCAGTAAAATAGGTCATTTACATGGTTTCTTGAATTTCTTAGATCTAAGAGGCCTAAAATTCTAGATTCCAAAAGTCTTAACTTTTCTTAGCTGAAGAAGCCGTTGGTGATGATAGTCAGAGCAAAGATAATGGAGAAAGAATATATGGTCTTTCATTTATGAAGATAATCCTATGGCTAAATCTACAAAAGATGAAAAAACTTTTGCAGCTACGGTAGAAAAATATGAGTGGGTCATTGATAGTGGATTCTCTCACCATATGACCGGTGATAAAATAAAATTTGTAAGTCTAGAGAAGTATGATGGTGGGGTTGTGAGATTTGGAGATAACAATGCTAGTGTGATTCATGGTAGAGGATCTATTGGCGTGGTGATAAGGAAAACACTGATGATGTCCTCTATGTTGAAGGCCTGGAGCATAACTTGTTGAGTGTTGGACAAATGGTTCACAAGGGATATGATCTTTATTTGAAAGATGGAAGATGCAAGATACGTGGGAGTTCTGGGAATATGATTGCAATAGGAAAACAAACAAAAGGTAACATTTTTCATCTGAATACTGCTAGTAGAAGTTGTTTAATTGCTCGAGCAGATGAAAGCTGGTTGTGGCATAGGAGATTGTGTCATGTAAACTTTGACAACATTATCAAGATAAGTTATACTCAAAGCATTAAGAATTTTCCTAGATTGAAGGCCAAATCTGTAATATAATCTACAAAGGGCGTAAATGGGTAATATTCAAGAGTCTTTCTGGAGAAACAAGTTGCATTCCAATAATTTTCTAGAGATGCTACATATTGACCTTTGTGGTCCCTCCAGAGTCAGAAGTATTCATGGAGAAATGTATTTTATGCTGGTTATTGATGATTACTCTAGAATTATTTTGGTTTCCTTTTTAAGAGAAAAATGTGAAGCATTGGAGAAGTTCGAAAGTTTCAAGGCTATGGTAGAAGTCTAAAATTAGGTGCTTAGTTGTGAGAGGTGGTGAGTTCATTTTCCAAGGGAACTCAACTCTTGTCACTGAAAGTAGAATTAAAAGATGACAGTTATCGCTCCCCAGCCTCAATAGAATACAGGTTGTGAAGAAAAAAGATAAGAACAATTTGGATGCTACCACTAAGTACAGAACAATGATGATGGAAGGAAATGTATCTTAGATGTACTAGATTGAAGTGGTAATCACTGTTGTGTATACTTTGAACAGGGTACATGTTAATGGTAATTCTGGTAAGACTCCTTATGAGCTATGGTTTGGTCACAAGCCTACTGTTAAGTATTTTAAGATCTTTGGAAGCAAGTGTTACATCAGAAGAGATGGTGACAGAGGAAAATTTGATGCAAGAAGTGATGAAGTAATCTCTGTAGGTTACTCCACTAAAAGCAAGGCCTATCGGTGCTATAATAAAAGACTGAGAAAGATGGTTGAAAGTGAAAATATCAGAGTTGATGAGGACTCTGTCAAATCATCAATACATTGTAGTTATGATTTAGATGAAGACATTACAAGCCAAGGGAAGAATGTTCAGAAACATAATCAACTTCAAATTGTGCCATATGTTCCATATGTTCCAGTTGTTCTGGTGAAGCATCCTCAATTTGTTCCAATAAATCAAGGTGCCGGGGAGGCCAAGCTAGTGCAAAGTGTAGAAATATTAGAAGAATCTGACTCAAGAATATCCCCAAGAAACTCCAAGGTATGTGAGAATTGAATCATTTCTAAGAAATCAAAGATCAAGGAATGATAAGAGCCGAGGTACGAAGCTAGTGAAAAATGTGAAGAATATATTTTGATCTACAAAGATTGAACCAAAAATATCACTTGAAGCTGTAAAGATGAACAGTTTGGAAGAAGCTATATGAAGGAATAATTGACCTGATTGAAAATATTGACATGGCTCTTGATTAGAACTCTAAAGACAAAAATGCATTTGGTACTAAATGAATTATTTAGAAATAGAAGTTGAATGGAGAGGTGAAGTAGTGAGGGAATAAAAATGGAAGCTAATTAATGTAAGGGGTATTCTCAAAATGGAAGGTGTTGATTTTGAAGAAACCTTGCACTTTTTATTCTATTTGAGATTGAAGTTGTTAGACTATTTCTTGCTTATGCTGCACACAAGGACTATAAAGTCTATCAAATGGATGTAAAGTCTGCATTTCTGAATAGGGAACTAGAAGTGTACATTGAACAACCAGATGGATTTCAGCTAATAGACAAAGGAGATATGGTTTGCAGGTTGAAGAAAGCTCTGTATGGACTTAAGCAAGACCCCAGAGCATGGTATGCTAGATTGGAAAAATATATGATGAAGCTTGGATTCACTAAAGGTACTTTGATAGCAACTTATACTTCAAATTAGATAATGATAAGGAGTTAATTATAGAAGTTTTTGTTCATGACATCATTTTTGGAGGAGATGATAATCTATGTATGAAGTTTTTTGATGAGATGTAGATTGAATTTGAGATGATTAGGATTGGAGAAATGAAGTTCTTTCTAGGATTACAAGTTACACAGTTGGACAAAGGGATCTTCTTATCTCAATCTAAATATGTGAAAGAACTACTAAAGAAATTTGGGATTGATGACTACAAACCTATTGGTACTCCCATGGTGACCGAATGTAAGTTGACACAAAATGATGATTCTCCTAAGGAAAATCAAACCAGATATGGGTCAATGATCAGTGGATTTATCTACTTGACTCAAACTAGACCAGAAATTATGAATGCTATATGTAAGGTTGCAAGATTTCATGCTGATCCAAAAGAATCTTATGTAACTGTTGTCAAGAGAATTTTCAAATATCTGAAAGGAACAGTTGACTTTAGACTGTGGTATGCAAAGGATGATGATCTCAATTTATGTGCATATAATGATGTTGATTGGGTTTGGTGTATGAATGACGAGAAAAACTTCTACTGATGGTGGTGCTTCCTTCCTAGGGAAGAAGTTGGTATCTTGGTTAAGTAAAAATAAAAACTCAAATTTTGTATCTACTGTTGAAGCAAAATACATTGTTGCAGCCAACAATTGTACTCAAGTGATGTGGATTAAACAGATGCTGAAAGATATCAGGGTGACATCATGAAGAAGAGCCTATTGCTATATGAGCAACTCAAGTGCAATAAATATCTCAGGAACTCTAGTGCCTACCTCCTAAGACTAAAATATACAAATAAAATCATTTCTTGAGGAGAAAGTACTAGGAATGAAAGAAGTGGACAGTATGTATATACCAAGAACAAATTAACTGATATATTTACTAATCAGTGTTGAAGGATACTTGTTATCTCATAAAGTAGCACTTTAGGGTAATCACCCTATTGATAAGAACTAAAGATGAATTTTTTCTTGCATAGAAATAAATGTGAACCTCATTTCTATATATTATGATTGGTTGATGTTTTGATGGATTTGCTACTTGGGGAAGTAGCCATATGTGTGAATGTATATGTATGGTTTGGAGTGTGTAGCTGGAAAAGGTCAAATTTGTTTCCCTTTTCCATTTTATGTCAAAAGAAGGGAGAAGTGTAATGAAAGTACCTTTCAATAGTGCAAAAAAATTGTTCTATTATTGGAAGGTTGATGTTATTTTTTCACACATGTGTTCACCATCAATTTAGGGGGATATTATTGGATTTTTGTGGATTTTTTGCTGATATGTGGTTTTCATTGATGACAACACTATTAGCATTTGGTGTAATGGAGGTTGTTTATGTCGAGGATATTGAGAAATTTGTAAAAGGAAGTGTTCTAGGTTCATAGTGGAATTGTGCAGATCATGAAGGTGTTATGTTATCTAGAAGTTGAGAAGATTAGTTAATTAATGGATCAAAAGAGCTTATTGTTACAGAGTATATCTAGATCATCTACCAAAAGAAGTTTTAGAGGTTTGCGTGTGAAGTTTGCTGAGGAATTGTGTTGTGTGAGTGCATGGGTTTTCCTTGAAGATTGTGTGATTTTGTTGATCGGTTAGAGGCAGCTTCCTCTATTATTTCTTGGTGTTCTTGGATGCTTACGGATCATGATCTATCTCTGGTATGTCCACAGTGATGGTGTACTTGTTGGTAGAAGATTATTTTCCATTATGATTCATTTTTCATGTTCTTGGCAGGCTTGTGGTGGTACATGCTGAGATCTTCAAGGAGAATTAATTGAATTCTTTTTGTGTTGAATACTATTAATTTAGGTCTCCACTATGTTGTATCCAACCTTGGTGGATACACATTAAAAATTTAATTGAAAATTTGGGCCGACATTGCAAATATATTTTATTTTTCTTGGTTGACTAAGATTTGATGAAATCTCATGTAGCAGATATATAAGTGTGATTGTTTCATTGGTGTAGTGAGTCGAGGAGGTGCTCCTATGTGTGTATGTGTGAATATCTTTCAATTGCAGAGCAGAGTGTAAAGAAGATTGTAAGAAGTGTGAATAAGTGTTGAGCTTAATTGGAATTGTAATCAGGCTTGTACAAAAGCTATTTTCTCAGTTCATACCCTTTGGATTTTTAATCCTATTATGTTGGGTAGTGAGCCCCTTATTAATTTGAGCAGTGAGCTCTTGGTAGTGTGCCTGAATGCATGTGCATTCCCCTTATTATTTTTCATTATACTTTTAGCAAAGTATATAATCTTGTGGACTAAATCCACCATGGTTTTTCCCCTAACAGGGTTTCCACGTAAAAAAACTTGGTGTTCTTTGTCTCTCTGATGTGTTAATGCTTGTGGATAATTTCTTATTCATCAAATCTGAGATTTAAGTTAAGTAAGAAAAGTTTAAATTTCTGAGACAACTGATTCATGCCCCCCCTCTCAGTTGTCTATCCTTGTTTTACCAACAATTGCAACATGGGATTGAGGTTTTGTGAGACCTCCCTTCATCATAATTGAGGCTATGGTGATTGTTCAAGGCTTATTTCTCCTCCATTAGCTAGTGAGCTCCTAGTGGAGGTGGTAACATTTATCTCCTCTCCTTTGTGATTTGGTCGAGTAGCTCTTTATTGTTTTGTAGTGTTATTTGAATTCCTTCCTTCTTTACTTCTTTATTGTATATTTCTCTCTCATTGCTATCTGGCTATCTATGGAGGTAGAAACACCAAAATGGGGGTCTTATTGAGGCATAACCCTATATAACCTCAACAATTTTCCCCTCTTTATTGTGTGGAGGTGAAAGAACATGTAGAGCTAGCTAGTGAACATGCATTTTTTGTGAGATTATATTTATTAATTACTTTAACCTTTATCTACATGCTTTATCATCTTTGTTTGTATCTTTCCTACCTTATTATTCTTTTTTTCCATCAAAACCAACTAGCTAGGTCGATTAGTTAGTTTTTGAGTAGTTCATACTGTGTTCACTGTTCTCTGACCATACAGACCCCTGTACGCTTAAGAGATGCTAGTGTGCCATCTTGATGTACCAGAATTGCGTTGTTGTCCTTAGATAGAGAGTTGTCTAAGGCACATTACCAACTCCGAAAATTAGCTCGGCTAACCCAAACTAAGGTTTGGGTCTGAAGAGTGATTGAATTACTTTATAGTCCTCATCATTCTTGATACCTATTCCCAAAACATCCCTTTAGAGTGAGGTAAGTTAGGGAAGCCCTCCACTCTTAGCTCTTCGTGACTTGGAGCCTTGACGTGGTCAGTTCCCCTCTCTCATAGTGTGTTTTTGATCTAACATTTGTGATGTAGGGTTTTGATTCAAGCAAGCATTTCAAGTCAATATCTATCAAGCATTCAAGCATTTCAAGATCTACATTCAAGCTAGCCATTTCACACAAGTTTGCAGATTTCACATCAAGGGTTTGGTGAGTTGTAACATTGCATGTTGTTCATTCATCATTTCCCTTCATTATTCTATTTCATTTCAAGGTTTAATTACCAACAAGGTGTTTGACCAAGGAAAACCTCCATTTACTAATAATCAACAAGTTTTTTTCCTCTCTTACATGTTTTTGTTTGCAAATTTAGGTTGAATACTTCGAGATCATTTGAAGTGCAAAGTTGCAAAGTTGCATTGCAAAGTTTTCATCTTCATGGAAACTCACCTAAAATTCAAATTTGGAAGTCTCAGGACCTGAGGTCAGAGAATAAGGAAATGCAGACATTGAGCCTCAGGATCACATTCAAAGATTTTAGAAATTAAAATCAAGACTAAGATGGTAGCAAGGGAATCTTAGTCCTCCAAGTGGAATTTTGTAGAGATTCTTTTAGATCCTGTTCTGACATCCAAAGATTCTGCATTTCCCTTGAAAAAAAACAATGGGACTAATAACATAGTAAGGGCGTCTTAGTCCTCCCTAGCATATTTTGACAGTATTTTTACATTTCTAGAATCCTCATTACATTTCCAGACTTCCCAGGTACACATACACTAACTTTGTGTTGCATAATTTCATCATTTTCACTCTTCATTTGGCTTGCATTACTAGGTTTTGTGACTTGAATGTTAAGTTATTTTCCAAGCTTTTGCTTGGTGGTGAACCCCTCAAAGATTAACAAACACCTTCCTAGGTCTTCCTTGTTGAGAATTCACTCACCCTTTCTATTGATAGTCAATCCAATTTGTTATCCTAGGACATATTTGAGTGACAATTGGAGGAAAATAGTGTTGTAACAACATCACTCATTTTTCACCATTGTTCGGTGTGTATCAAGTGAAGCATGATAAACTTTTCTGATATTGAGATCATATAATGATATTATTAAACAAGTTTGAATCTTACACAATAGACAACATCCCATGAAAGGATAATTGGCATGGGGATGCAATTGAAATCTCTGCTTCTCTTGTATCTCCCGATGATCATCTTGTTGACTTCACATTTAAAGTCCAAATGATACCAAAACCATCGATAGAAGATGAAATTAAATAAGTGTTATCAATTGATGCTGATGGTTCTAGTGAATGGTTTACACCTATATTTAAATACTTGAAGATGGTACCTTTCCTAAACCTACAACTAAGAACACTCGAGCCCATATGCGAAATCTCACATCCAAATATATAATCCTAGCTGAAATTCTCTATAGAAGATCATTTAATGGCCTTTTACTTTGATTCCTTAATAAATATGAAATCCCCATAGCACTTGAACAAGGACATGTAGGTGCTTGTGGGGGACATTTTGGAGGAAGATCCCAAGTTCAAAAATTAATTTGCATAGGCTATTATTGGAGACACATGGAACAATATTATTTTAAGTACATGAAGAAGTGTCATAAATGTTAGGAACATAATAATTTGTTTCATGCACTTGCCTCTAAACTTCAAGCTCATGTTCCTATTTTTCCATTTTTGGTTTGTGGCTTGGACCTTATTGGGAAAATATTACCGCCTTCTTCTGTTGAACATACCTTTATCATTACTGCAACTAATTACTTCACGAAGTGGGTAGAAGCTATATCGCTTTGTTCCACAACTACTGATACAATATGTTGTTTTATATTGGAACACATCATTGCTCACTTTGGTCTCCCTTCTACATTGGTCTTGGATAATGGAACTCCATTAAAAAACAATGACGTGAAGAAATTATTAGAAACATTCAATATTCAACATCATTTTTCAACACCATACTATCCACAATCAAATGGACAAGTAGAAGCAACTAATAAGACTAGTAAACAAATTCCTGGAAAGACAATAAGAAAACACAACAAATATTAGCATACACAATTAACCTACACATTATAGGCTTATCATACGAGTGTTAGAACATCCATTGGAATTACTCCATATAACCTAGTCTATGTTGTTGAAGCAATAATGCCTTTAGAGTTGGAAATTCCATCCTTAAGAATTTCTCTTAAATGGCTCAGCAATGACAATACCTACAAAGAACAATGTTTGCATCAGCTTGATATGCTCAATGAACAATGTATTAATTCTCTCGAACACTTACAAGATTACTTCAAAAGAATGCAATATGTTTACAATGATACTGTCATCCCTCACAAATTTAATCAAGGCAATCTAGTGTTATACAAAAATGAATGAAATTTCAATGCTCTCCCGAATGAAAAAGGAAATTTCAGGCCTAACTAGTTAGGCCCTTACATCATTAAAGAAAAATATGGATCCGAAGCTTACACACTAACTAGAATTAATTGTACACCTCTAAAAGACCCTATAAATTTTGTGCATCTGTGTCAGTATTACATCTGACATTTCTTATTTTGAATGGTATGTTAGAGTAATGTTGTTAGGTGAAGTAGATAGGTTCTATCTTATCGCACATTACTTTCTTCTTTGATACATAATAACATGTGTGTATCTTAGATTCTAGGGTAATTAATTAGATATTTCATTTAATTACTATAGTCGCCATACTATTCAAAACTTAGGGTGTTATGTTAATTCAAAGCCTTACATGAGTTTAATATCATTAAATCATAAGTGTATTTAAGTTAACATAGCATATCTTAATCAAAATGTGGTATTTAATATAAACTTTGAATGGTTTAATTAGATCACATAAAGCATTAAATCATGGAGAAATTTATTAAATATTCTTGCAAAGGATATTTGATAAATCACATTGACATTTAATTCAACACAACATCATAAACCAAAATATCCATATATATATAGTCATTAAAAGTTTTGGGTACATACATACAATGCTAGTAAGGTCTATGACTGCTTGACCCCTTCGGTGTTGGTGATCTCTGCGGCCATCATGAGACAATAGTGTGAGATCACGATCTGATTTAATCTCTTTATAGAATATCTAGCATCCCTGATGCCCTGGCCTCCTACATGAGATCCTCAACACACTCTCAGTCAATGTGGTCCCTGTCTACCTATATCCTTGTGACTTCCTCCTGCAACCTCAATACCTCTACCCATAGGTCAATCTCCACCCTGTTTTCAACAGTATCTAGAGAAGCTAAAACTATTATAAGTTGTGCATGGATCTCATTAGTACGACTAGTGGCACTCTGATAGGCTATGCCCAATATTTTTATAGGCTCAAAAATATTTGCTTGTGAATCCACGCATGGTGGGGGCACGTACACCTCAAGGAAATCATCCTCATGATGTAGCAGAGGCACTAGTGTTATGGTCGCTCGTTGATAAAGGTTGCCCCACTCTTGTGTAGATCCTACAAAATGGAAACTATTAAAAAAATTAGTAACCATCATAATCATATATAAACTAAGTGCATAAAAGATATATATATATAGTAACCATCATAATCATATATAAAACAAGTGCATAAAATATATTTATATATATATATATACATAGAAAAATAACATAAATCATTCAAATATCACTTGAATCATAGGTCTACCAATCCAGGTATGGTTGTACGATGATGGTCCCTCCTTGTGTTGATGATACAAGTGGCATACTACCACTAGCCTCCCCACACTCGTGTGTGTAGAACTTTGACCTAACGATAGTATGTGGTCTGGTCGATCTGATAAGGGGTACCTCTACACTATCAGAAGTCACTAGATCCTCCTCTGTCTCAACAGTGTCCTCGCTCATAGGCTGGGCATCCTCATCACCCTCATCAGCCACCTCCTCCTCCTCATAGTCCTCATCCTGCTTCCCCTCATCTACATCTTCAAAGATGTCAGGTGTGGCAGCATCATCATCTATGGCTTCCTTTATGTGATCATCATCTTTGTCCCCTCCATGACCTGGAGTAGATCTGGAAAATTCCATAGGGTGATGTAAAGGGAACATAGGTATTGGCCTAACCATAGTCCACCACTCCTCATATTCCTGAGTGGTACTTGTGTCATCCACCTCAAAGTCTAGGGGCAAGTCAGGGTCCTCATCATCTAAATCACTAAAGTATACATCATCCCTCGAGAGGCGGAACACATCCCTAGGACCGGCGATGCTATGTGTTGATCATCAGAATGATGGTCTGGAACATGGGGCCACCTATGTATGCACGAAATTTCTCATCACCCTATCATAGTAAAATGGTCTAACCACATGGTCATGTCAGACCTATAGAAATTGATCCATCTATAATCAACACATCTCATGTCGGTGATCCACCCATAGTAGTATGCACTGATAAGGCCTCCAACAATATATATCATCCTCATATAGCCATTCAAAAGTAATCCTCCAATATAATAAATCTCCCTCCTTCCAAGGTCATCTAAGTGGGTAGTTGAAAACCCTAGGCTCACCCATGATTGCTGTAAGAGGAAATCTGGTGGGCTTGGTACATGTAATGTTCTCAAAGCACCATATCTGCAATAGAGTACAATGTACAATGCTCCAAAGCTTTTGGAAGTAAAACCGAATTAGATCATAGTATGAATGAGCAAGCATATTGTTGACATATATAAATATAATCATGTATTACACAACAAAAAAATGAGCGAGCATGTTGCGACCCCACGCATAAATAGTTCGCTGCTGCTCCATCCCTCTAATAATGTACACTAGGGCACCATCTAGGTGTGCCCCTCAACCATCTAGAACCAATGTAAGTGCCACACTAATGATCATAATATGCCACAAGAATGGTGACAATGCATTGAGGATCCATTTAAGCTCCACACATGATCTGATGCTTGAGAATTGAAAATTCCACTCTACACAATAACTTATATCATCTCTCATTTGTGCAAAGGATCTATCAGTAACTAGCTACACATGCTCACCATGAATGGGGATGCCTAAGATGCAGTAGATGTCCTCTAGTGTCATAGTCATCTCCCTTAACAGAAGATGAAATGTATAGGTACTCACATACCATATCTCTACTAACGCTAGTAGCATACTATCATGGTACCTCATAGGTGGCATGAGGTACACCCAAAATGGACCAACCTCCTCCAATAACTAAATCTCCTCCTTTGATACCTGAGTCACTAATTCTCGAAGGAAGCGAAACTGCTTCCCACCGAGATGTTTTCTGGCTTGAGGAGGCACCTAAGAGAAAAAAATTACACAAAATAAGTCCTAAAAAAATCAATCAACATCACTAGAGTTATTCTAATACACTTTTATGACAAAATGTACACTTAGAAAATTTATGGATGAAGGCTTGGGACACTGTGGCCAAAGTGGGACACTTTGTGCCAAAGAGGGATGCTTTGTGACAATATATTCTAAGGTGATAAAATTACTTAAATTACATGAAAAATTACAGTAAAGGTAGGAAAACTAAGAAAACACAAAGCATAATTCACTCAGCATATACCGGAGGATGTTCTGTTGTGCATTGTCACAAACTAGGTCCAATCTCAAAGGCTTGTACAACCTATGGCTTGGCATATTCACTCACTCTGCACCAAGCTGAATTTGCAACAGGTTAAAGGTCAATTGAATGGTAAAAAGAGTCATTTTCAATAGTATATAGTAAAAACCTAGTAAATAAAGCTTATTTATTTTAAATGGAAAGTTCATTAAAATTAACACATTGGGGGCTAGAGGACTCTGTTTTCGGTGTCATTTGTTGTGTTGGATTCATAATTCTACTCCCCTTGTCATCAATTATCTATCATTATGTGGTATGGTACTTAGAAATACCCTATGATATGAATTGCATAATTCAATGTCGTTTCATGCTCACCCTAGTTCAACCTCCATAAAGAAAGTGGAATCACGGGGGCATACATCTACCCTCAAATTCAATTCTTCATAGAATCTCTTGTCGTCGACCTCCTTTGACCTTTAAATGATTCCTTGGCTAGAAGTTACAGTGCATGCCCAACTAGCGGTGTATTTCTCAATTTAGCATCCTCAAATTATATATGCATGGCAATGTTAGCATGCGCAATAATCACATATCTATAACTACCTTAAAGAACATTCATTAACCACATGCAAAATTAATATAGATAGTCCAAATAACATGATAATTCCATTAAATATTTCAAAAAATAAGATTAAGATGAAGTTCTATAATATTTGGTGGAATTGTAAAAAGGATTTTGGGTTCCCAAAATCTCTTAGCTCCTCCTAGGGTTTTTCACCTAGGAGAGGAAAATGTTGCCAAAATGACTTTTTTAACATTATAAGAGATGGAAAGGGGGTGTGAAAGTGTGTGTGAATGTATTTGAATGCTTACTAATGCAGATAAATGAATGCAAACTAGCCTAATACAAAACGTTGGAAAACACAATGTAGAATACAAACAATGAACTCAAAACTTAAGCAAATGAAAGCAGAGATGAATAAAACTGAACAGAAAGCACTTGGAGGAAAATTGATGTCACTGGAAGATTCTGGAATGTCTTAAAAAACCTTTGTTAATGGCCACTAGGATTGATTCGCCATGCATGGTGAATTAGTCTTGCTTCTAATGAAATCTTTTTGGAAACTTGTTTCTTACTGCTGGGAGCTAAAATTTGAGAAAACCTCTTTTCAGGCCTACAGATGGGACTCATTCGCCATGGGTGGAGAATTATTCCACCTACAAGAATCTACAAAATCAAAGGAAAATTTTGTGGAGTTATATTTGTACTTCTGTCTCCTATAGATCTCTACTTTTGAAACTATCGAATTCAAGTCTGAAAGTGACTTTTTGTTGATGATTTGACTTGAATGATGAAGAGATGATTGGAATGCCGTGAAATGAAATATTCAATGATTCCTAAGCCTCTAAGAGTCCTAAATTTGCAAACAAATAAGACAAGAGAGAAATATGTCGAAGGTTAGAGCATGAAGGTTTTCCTTAGTCAAACCCCATTTAGGCAATTAAACCAAAATGATAAAATAAAGGAATGAAGCATGCAAAATGGAAGTGATTACCTTATCATGATGATTTTATCTTGAAATTATGCAACATTACATGAAGATTCATCTCTTGAATGCTTTAGAAAGCTAACTTGATGACTTCTAATGAAGAAATCCCTAGTTTTGCTTGAATTGGAGTGAAAGATTGATAGATGAATAATGAAGAATGGATGTGGATTAAGTTTTTGGATGTAAAATTAGAATAAAAACACTTATTTATAGATAATTTTGTCTTAGTACCCGATAATACCTCATCATAGGCTGACATGTAGTGAAAATAAACTTTAAATTTCAGTTTTTCCTGCTGAAGGGTCAAAATGGGGGCTAGATAGGACTCATTCACCACACATGGTGAATGGGTCCCACCTAGATGGGACTGATTCACCATGCATGGTGAATGGGTCCCACAGTGGCCATTCTAACACCTAAGAATCCAAGGAATTAGGAAATAAGGTCTAAAATTCCATCTTGTTGGGTGTTTGATCAATTGAAGCCTCGGGATGCATAATGCAGATTAAGAGAGGACTATTAATGATGATGTAAATGTCAAATAGGGATTGGCAGATAGAAATCATTGTGAAAGTGTGATTTAATACACTTTACATCATTAAAATGAGGTCCACACAACTTAGAAAGTCACAAGAATCAATGTGAATGTGCAAGACACATTACAACACTAATTTATCATTAAATTTAAGTTAAGAACCTTCTAGATTGATGTGATAATATGTTTTATAATGTTGAATTAGGGAGAAATAAGTTTATTAAATCTAGAAAAGTGTGAAAGCATCTTACAATACTTTACAAGACCTTTACAAGACGTCAATAAACACATATTATTTGATTTGCAAGGGTCTAAGACCTCGTGTGGACACATAAAATGCTTCACAACACTATATTAAGACCTCATTAAGTCCATTTATCATGAATTAATCATACTCCAAGCAAAGGGTCCATTTTTCTACAATACATTTAGCCCCCACTTTAGTGACAGGATCAACCTATCTCAAACTCACACTAAAGTAGACATTCAAGAGACATCCTCATGCACAAATTCAAATGACAAAGAATGACAAAGATCAAGGAGATTGTGCAAGCCCCCGAGATCCAAGATCCTAAGTCGAGCAATCAAGATACAAAATCATGCAATGATGGGAAGAAGATAAAAACAATGTACTCACTCTGGAGCATGAGAGAACCCAAATGTACTCAATCCAGGGCCAGATAACTAGTTGTTCGCAGGGTGAGAAGGCCCAAAAATGTAAGATACATACGCTAGTTGGTATGCACTCACAAACACAAAGGTGGCTATGGGGAAATTCATGCTGCTAGTTGGCCTTCCCACACAACCATGCTAAAGTTATGCCCATTGATAACTTTAACAAGGAACCACAAAGCAAAAGGAAATGTGAATGTTAAGCTTTAAATAATACGACACTATAGGCATGCAAGTTGTGTTATGCAAGGTGGCCAAGAAATATAACATACAAAAATGTAATGTGAATGAATTTTTTAAGGAGTCTTGTTCAGTTTATGCAAGGCCAGTCACTTAAGGAACATTGTGTCAAATGTCTCCAAGAGAGGAGCAATCATAGAATAGTATATTTACAACTTAGGGGATGCAGTGTGTCGCATCAAACTACCAAGAGGAATGTAATATGCTGAGATAGATCACACTTATGAAGGACATCACACCCCATGTCATCCATAAAGTAACAAACACATCACATAAATGACAAGGCTACACTAGGAACAAATAATGCAAATGAATTATGGTAATGTATGCCCCCCACTTTAAAGGATTTTCTACACATCAGTCTGTGAGAAATTGCTTTAAATTAGAAGAGAAAGAAGAAGAAGACATGAGAGCTTACTTGGAAAACCCTATGCCAAGTCATATGTTTGAAAGTTAGGATGCGTCATGTTAAGGAGAATAAAAGACAAATAAAGGTTGTATGTCACATGTGAGTCAATATTAAGACATGTCATCCACATGCCAAGCTTGCTCTTATAGTTTCATGAAAATTTTAACAAGTAGTCGAAAGAGACAACAAGTGACATACACGGGATAAGGTTGTCTAACTCTTTTCCTCCCACTTAGTGTTGGACAAAGGTAAGCCTAAAATGGATAACAGTATGCTGCTCCTCGCAAGGGATGCAAAACATGCAATAGTGAGTATGCAATGATCCTACAACTAATGTTATTTATGTGAATAAAGAAAAATCTTGGTAGATTTTTGTGTGATAGTATTGATGTTGAGTGAAGGCTTGTTGATCTCGATCAAACTACAATAACCAAGACCACGAGTTGTTTGTTGTGTGTTAGGCTCTATAGGGTTGTAGATACCTTGTTCTTGAGCACCATAGCCTTTTCCACTATATCCAAGTTGTTTCATGAGGTCATACCATTTTCCATAAAGTTGTTTCATTAATTTAGAATCAGGAGGTTGTTTGTTGTTGTGGTTGTCAAGGGTTGTTGTGGATTTTGTGTGTTTGTCTAAAGTGGTTGAGGTGGATGCTTGCGAAAGGTTCTCTGAATTTTGTGTTGACATGATGATTGGTTGCTCTTGTTTTTTGTCTTTCTTTTGTGAAAATATGTATTCTGCCATAAATGATGGTGTGAATTCTAAGGATCCCCAATCGTCACCAAAGAATTTAGATTTCCATTTGTCATCGGTGTGTTCAATTTCAAGAGGATTTATGTTGAATGATAGAATCAATGTTCTCAGAGGACTTGCAACTCCACTTTCAAGGTGCAAGCAACTTTCAGGCCCAGGGTCTATTTCAATTTGATAAAGTTGATTGTTATAGACATATTTCATTATATGATGAAGGGTTGAAGGCATTGCATTCATCTCATGAATCCATGGTCTTCCTAGAAGAAGATTATACAAAAGATCATAAGGCATGATATGAGTAGGAGTTTGCAAAGTAACCATTCCAACCGTAAGAGGCAAAGTGATTACACTGAGCAGTTGCTTTGTTGAATTATCAAATCCTTGAATACAAAAATAATTATGTATTATTTGTGATCTATCAACATGTAATCGATTGAGGAGATTCATACCACACACATTAAGGGAAGAACCATTATCTATGAGAGTGCATTTGATACCAAAGCGATTGAATCAAGCAATTATCATAAAAGCATCATGTTGATTACGCAACTCCAAAGGAGGGAGCTCATGTTGATGGAAGGTAATATCAAGATTATTTTTGTGAATGAGAGTTCTCTCATCATTCAGAGTGGTAGTAGGAGAATTTTTATCTCTTTTAAGGTTGTTTGAAGAATGTTGTTGTAATTTGGTGAGTTTTGAAGCAAATCCCAAAGGGAAATTTTGGTAGGAGTATTATTTAATTGTTCAATAATCTCATACTCCTTTGTATTGGGGATGTAATGAGGAGCACTAGGTGGATTAGGTAAAAATAAGGAGGATGGGGTTGGTTGTGGTGGTTGTGGATTATTTCATGTGTTATATGTATGGGTAACAGTATCACTACTGGATTGCTACAATACATTGGTGTTAGGTGGGTATAGGGTGTGGTGGGGTTTATTAGAAGGATGAAGTGGATGTGAAGGTGGGTAAAGAATGAGTTGAGGTTTATTGGAAGGATGAAGCGGATGCAAAGGTGGGTAAAAAGTATGGTGAGGTTGAATATTGTTAACATCCCTCAACAAGTGAGATTCTTCATTATCTTTAAAGGGTATGTTATTGTTGTCTTGGGTCATGATATCCTCCCTAGAAGGAGAGTTCTTAGGAGAAAAACAAACCATATGTTCATGAAAATTAAGGTTTGTTTCATCCAAAATAACTTCATCACAATAAAGGAGGTTATTAATGGTTAAATGTGTTTGATTAGGGGAAGATTCTATGCAATCATTTGGTGTTTGTATTGTCTCTTTCTCTTGTGCCATATCATCTACCCAACTAGGAGATATTTTAGGAAAGTGACCATCAAGAGGTGCATCACATGTCGAAGCTTCATCACAGATAGGGGAGTCATGAAGGGAAGGACAACTATGATGTTCATGTGTGTCAATGATTGGATTGTGTGGTTCAAATATACCCTTCCAATTGTAAGGAATATTAGGAAGGAGAGAAATAAGGTTCTGACTCTCAATCAATGGGTTTCTTAACATATCCTCCTCACAAATGTATTTGTCATGATTATTTACAAAAGGATTGTCACAAATAGGGGAGGTGCTTGGAGATGAAAGGAGACTAGGTAAAGTGGTGACAATGCATTCATTGTGTGTTGCTATTCTATCTTTCCAAGGGGAATGAGGAGAATGACAAACAAGATCTTCATGATGCTCAATGAGTGTACCTACTTTCATCAAGATACCTTCATCACTAAAATGAGAGATATCAAGGGAATAAAAATTATGATCATCATTGTTATCTATGTTTGTATGTGCTTCTATCACATCATCCACACAAATAGGAGAGATAGGATAGGATGTAAGTTCAATACAAGTAGTAATATGTTCATTTTCTTGTGCATGTTTATGAACTAAATTTTTCTTTGTGAAGTTGGAGAAGATTGAAACTAGCATTGTGAAAGAACAATCTATGCTAACTAAAAATGCAATGTAAAACAATGAAATGCAATTTTTAGATGACAATTGACTGATTATGCTATGTAACAATATGAGAATGAAAATGTGAAATTTAAACTATGCATGAAATGAGCTAAATTAAGTGAGATTTGATGAAATGCATGCTATATAAATGCAACTAACTAATGTAGGTATGAAATGATACCAACCAGAAGCCAAAAAATAAATTTCTGAATTCTGGAAAATGTTGTTTTAGGGGTCAGAAGGGACTGATTCACCTAAGGTGGTGAATGAGTCCCAACATGGAATTTTTTCTCAAGATTTTCAAAAATTTGTGATTGATTTTTATGAAGTATGAGTGGCAAGATGCAGATCTAAATGAAAAATTAAAAATTTTAGAACTTGTCAATGACTAAAGATGTTATAATGTAACCTATTATGCACTTTTATGAATGCAAAATTGAAATCCTAGAATGCAAGTTAACAAATGCAACATGCAATGCAAGAAAATATAGAATGATTAATGGAATCCAAAACCAGAAAAGGGGGGATTCTAACAGAAAGTTCACCAAAATGTAACAAAGATTTTGGGTTCCCAAAATCTCTTAGCTCCTACTAGGGTTTTTCACATAGAATGAGAGGAAAATGGGGCTAAAATGGCTTTGTTAACATTAGAAGAGATGGAAAGGGGGTGTGCAGGTGTGTGTTAATGTATTTGAATAATTACTAATGCAAATAAATGAATGCAAACTAGCCTAATACAAAATGTTGGAAAACACAATGTAGAATGCAAACAATTAACTCGAAACTTAAGAAAATGAAAACAAAGATGGATAAAATTGAACAGAGTGCACCTAGAGGAAGATTGATGTCATTGGAAGATTCTAGAATGTCTTAAAAACCTATGTTAATGGCCATTGGGACTGATTCATCATGCATGGTGAATTAGTCCTACTTCTGATGAAATCTTTTGGAAACATGTTTCTAACTGCTAGGAGATGAAATATGAGGAAACCACCTTTTAGGCCTACATATGGGACTCATTTTCCATGGGTGGAAAACTATTCCACCTACAGGAATCTTCAAAATCAAAGGAAAATTTTGTGGAGTTAGATCTGTACTTTTGTCTCCTACAGATCTTCGCTTCGAAAACTGTCGGATTAGGGTCTGAAAGTGACTTTTTGTTGATGATTTGACATGAATGATGAAGAGATGACTTGAATGACCTTGAAATGAAATATTCAATGATTCCTAAGCCTTCAAGAGTCCTAAATCTACAAACAAACAAGACAAGAGAGAGATATGTCGAAGGTTAGGGTATGGGGGTTTGCCTTAGTCAAACCCCATTTAGGTAATTAAACCAAAATGATGAAATAAAGGAATGAAGCATGAAAAATGGAAGTGATTACCTTATCATGATGATTTTATCTTGAAATTCTGCAACATTATATGAAGATTTAGCTCTTGAATGCTTTAGAAAGCTAACTTGATGACTTCTAATGAAGAAATCCCTAGTTTTGCTTGACTTGGAGTGAAAGATGGATAGATCAATAATGAAGAATGGATGTGGATTAATTTTTTGGATATAAAATGAGAATAAAAACACTTATTTATAGACAATTGTGCCTTAGTACCTGATAATACCTCATCACAAGCCAACATGT
>VDFB02209803.1:0-13608 GCA_007258455.2 Sequoia sempervirens
TCTTTTCGGTTTGCATGTAAAGTTAACTAGTTTGTATGTTCAGTTAACTACCTTGCATGTTGAGTTAACTTGATTGCATGTCCACTTAACTGAAGATTACCACTGAATGTCAACTGAAGTTTACATGCATGGCGTTTTTGGTTGCAATTGTGAAGATTTTAGTGAAGATGGCGCTTCATCAAATGTCAACTGAAGTTCAAAAGGGACGAATTGAATAGTGAAGCATATTTTAGTGAAGTATGGCGAATTTGCATGTTAACTGAAGTCATGAAAAGGGTCGCCATATTTAAGGTTAAATAGTGAAGCATAGTTTTGTGAAGCTACGCACTTTTTAAGGATGGCAACTGTAGTTCCAAAAGGGTTGCTATATTTAGATTTTATATTGAAGCATAAATGTGAAGTTGGCGCATTCTTGAAGGCCAACTTAAGTTCCAAAAGGGTCGCTATTTTTAGAATTTTCATTGCATGAAAATGGCAAATTCCTTAATGCCAACTTTAGTTATCAAAAGGGTCGCCTCAGTTCAATTTTGTGAGTCTAAAGCAAGTTTGAAGATGGCGAACTTAACATAGGTTGCTAACTGAAGTCAAAGTCATATGAAGTTGTTAACTGAAGACTTGTAAGGCAAACCCTAATGCATGGTGCTTTAATTAGCTTATCTCAGTTCCAGTTAACTAAAATGGGGTCCAATTAGAAGCCAAGCGCACTTTTCAAGCATTTCTTGCTTAGTGCGAATTTTCAATAATGAAATTCTATATATTTCAGCCATGGCGTCCATTATTTCATCATCTTTTGCTCTGAAGCTCATATTCTTCTTGAGCGACCAGCAAGCTAAAGGTGATTCAGGTGTCCGAATTCAGCGTTCTTCGAAGCAACGAGTTCAGATTGTTCAGAGGAAGAAGATTCTAGACTTTATTTTCACTTTGCATGCAGGTTTTATCAAATTCGAGAGGTTGCAGGAATTTTTTGAGCCAAGAACAAGCAAAACTTTTCTATCTTACTGTCTTATTTCTTACTATTTCATGTAGGTATATTATGTCAAAGAAATTCAACAAAATAGCCGAATGCGATTATCGGGGGTTACATATTTAGAGTGTTTGTAGCAAGACCCGTCTTAGATTTTTGAGAAAATTGCCCGAAGTAGCCTTCATTAGGCTTTCTACATTGCTTTTAGGGAATTTCTTTACGTAATGGGGATAAAATCCATCTTTTTGAAAATCTATCATTTAGGTTTCGGTGACCGAGAATTCCGTTGTGCACAAAACCCATGTTTCGAGAATTTTTCTCAAGAAAATTGCCGGGGAGCTCAAAACCCCCTCTGAGTTCTCGGTAAGTCTTTGCATGTTAGGCTAAGCGTTTTCACGGTTTGGCGGGTTGTCTTGAGATCGTACCTAGACCGAAACCCATGTCTCAGAATTTTTGGTGAAAATTATCCTCCGACAGGCTATTTTTAGCCTCACCAGGAGCCATTGTTAGCCTCTTCAGAAAGTTGTCAGAACATAGCCGTGTTCACAGTCAACGGGCAAGTTTTTCATAAGGCGGTTCAACTAGACTGAATTCAAGACCAAAGCGGTCTTAATTTAGGTTTTCATCAGAGCAGCTGACAATGAAGCGTTAAGTTGCAAAAGAAACAGAGATCACTTCATTTACGGAGCCGCCAAAGTCACTAAGATCTTGTGCCATTATCTTCGTGAAAATGGTACCTACGCTGATCTCAAGGTTGTACAAACTGAGTTTCAGATGCATGTTTATGATATCTTGATGGAGGTTTTGATCACATTTTTCAGTAAATTTCAGCGAGTTTCAAGGAGACTGAAGATGTTAAAGAATGTATGCACACAGTCAAAGAAGGCGACAGAGAATTGAAGAAGCAGATTATTTTTGGACAGCGTCAGAGTGACGGAAGACAGAGTAATTAATGAGTTCTTGGTCGAAGTGTTAGACCGAGTTGACATGGAGTGATCTGCCAGTTGGAACCTGCAGTTAATTTCGAGGGTTGAGTCATGAGCAGTAGTTAACTCGACTTTCAGTCTTGAGTTTACTTGCTGACTTAACACATGCTTATCTTCGTCCCTTTACCGAATTATCTATGTCGAGGAGTTAGGGTTAGGGTTTTCCGGTTAAGCAGAGAAGGTAGTGTCGATTAACTGCTTTAAATAAGGGCGTGCATGCTTGCACATGGTCCATTGGAGTTATTTGTACGGTTAGCCCGATGGTAGCTTTCCGGTTAAGCTGTATAGTTCCACTTCATTAGGGTTTAATAATTAATCTTGCATGCATTTTCGCGGTATGAATTAACACAAAGGTGATTTTAGGGTTCCCTACACCTTGATGTATATAAATAAAACTTTTGCTCATTTGTAATTAACTTTTTGCTTGAAGAGAAATATATCTTTGGCATGCACTTTACCCTCAATATTTATTGCTCTTTTGGTATTTGTTCATGTGTCTTAAGCACAATACGATTAATTGTTTATGCCACATAGGGTTTCATGCAATTGTAATGGTGAATTCTTTACATTTTTGTGCATATTTACCATTGAGGTCAATTGTTATGCCACATAGGGTTTCAAGAGATTGAGATGATAAATCTGTTTTATGTATCTTTATCATTATAATCAAGGGTTATGCCACATAGGGTTTCGTGAGATTGTGGTGATAAAGTTGTTTTGTGAAGTCTTTACTATTTTAATCAAGTGTTATGCCACATAGGGTTTCATAAGATTGTCATGGTAAATTCTTAAATATGACATTGCTAATAAGCATTGTTTAGATTGAAGATGATAGATCGCCACCTTGCCTTCAAGTGAGAATCTAAGCTTCGTTTATCGTCCGATAGTCAAACCCTGCTCCATTTCCTCATGCTCTGTTTTCTTGAGGAAACTGGATAGATTTAAAGTAGTTAGCTTAGTTGTAGTTAATGATCTGCGAAACCAGAAAATCCTTAGCTGCAGCGTTCTTGGTTTTCTTAACCTTGTGCCTCTTCCAGCTGAGAACAAAAAGATAGGACTTAGATTACTTTTCTTTTTCATGCATTCCAGCACAACGAGGGAGCTTCCCCTCCTAATTTGAAGAGCACTCATTGCGTGGTGTACATAGCTGTCCGTACAAACCTGCACTCGGTGTTAGATTTTTACGTAGCGGGGATTGAACCTCCAGAGGCCTTACACTTCTCATTGTCAGTCGACTTGTAATGCCCTCTTCGGTTGACTGACCCGAATATGGCCGTTTCCTTCATCTCTCCTTCAAATTCCCTCTTACATGCATTTCAAATCTTCCAACTTTTAGTTCATCTTCTTCACACTCTTGCACTTACTTATCTTCCAAGATTTCAATTCAGCTTCTTCACACTCTTGCACTTATTTCTTGCATTCCCAAGCACTTTTAGCAGCACTTTTGCACTCCATAGCAGCAACTACATCACTCCATCACTTCAGTAGAGCAAGTGTGGGACAACATCATTGCAGCAAAGGCTCGAGTAATCTCATTCTCTCCTCCATTAGCCTTGAGTGCTCTTGGTGGAGGTGGTAAGCTTCCCACTCCTCTCCTCTATTACTTGGTTGAGTAAGCCCATTTACTGTTTTATAGTGTTTTAGTGTTCATTACATTACTTTCTTTATCATACTCGCTTTCTTGGCTGTCCGTGGAGGTGCAAACACCTAAACAGGGGTCTGACTGAGGCAGGCCCCTATACAGCCACCCAACAATTTTCCTCTTCTTTGTGTGTAGGTGGAAATGCTTTTGGGAGCTAGCTGGCAAACGAATTCCTTTGTGAGATCATTCTTGCCCCGTAACTCTCGCATTTTTACTTTATCATAGTAGAGCATATATTGTTTACTTCATAACGTTGTTTTGGCCCTTTAGTAGTAGCTTGTTGGGTCATTAGCTTGTTTTCCCAAGTTCAACCTTGTCTCTTCAGTTGCCTGGTCATACGAACACTAGCACACTTGAGAGATGCTACACTATCATCCTAGGACCGCGCTTCTGTCCTCGAGCAGAGAGCTTCCTGAGGCGTAGTGTTGAACCAAGAAACCGGCTCGCCTAGCCCCATCTTATATTTCAGGTCTATAGAGTGATTGAAGGACTTTATAGTCCTCATCATTCTCGTCCTGCATTTCCTAACACCCAATTAAGCTAAGGTAAGTTAGGGAAGCCTTCCGCTCTTGGCTCTCCATGACCTGGGGCCTTGAACATGATTGGTCCTCTTACATTTTTCGTGAACCAACGTCTATTCATCCATTGGTGTTGAGACCTCTCTCGTGTACTTCGCAACTGTTGTATTCCTGAATGTTGTGAAGGTTTTTGAGCATCACAACCCAGTCCACAACTTTCGAGTATATTGTTAGGAGAAATGTACGACACCTCCCAATTGAAAGGACAAAGGTCACTACCGGTTTCTCTATAGGCATTTTCTCTGGTCCCGCCGTTAGTGTGGTCGCGCAGGAGCAGTTGTTAAGGGGCGAGGTAGGATTCTCTGACGAGACCGACCACGTCCCCACTCCTCCTGTGTCACCTACACCCTCGTCAGTGGGCGGGGATGAGGCTATTCAAATCCCTTCGAAATATGTCTCTGCCCTTAGTAAAGGGTTCGATGCCTTAGAAAATCACTTGGAAAGGAACCCAAAGATGGCTAGGGCCGCTCGGGTCATTAGTGAATTAAAGTACATGATTGGAAAACATCGAACAAGCTTGGAACTCCTGGCTACTCTTACTAGTCTGACAGAAGCATGTGCTCCTTTGAACATTCCTAGTGTTATGCGAGGAGCCACTTTTGAAGATTATAAGGGACAGTTAGGAGTATCGATGCCTCCCACGTCAGTCTACATGGCCGATGCAGTCCCTTCTATCAGCATCCCTTCTATCTCCAGAAAACCCAAAACTATCAAAGTAAACATGGTCCCCTTCGGCTTTAGCTTTACCCCTCCGTCACCTCTAGTGGTGGAGGTTTTGGCGAGATGAGTGGTGGAAGCTTTGGCAGTGGCAGTGGATTTGGCAGTAGAGGTGGTGCTAGTGGAAGTGGTTCCAGCGAAGGCCATGGTGGTCGATCCGGATGCGGAGGTGGTTCCCGCCGAGGCCCTACCAGTGACGGTGGCTCTGGTAGTGGTTCTGGTGGAGGTCACACCGGTGGTGGTTCCAGAGGTGGCTTTGGTGGTGGTTCTGGAGGAGGTTTGTCTGGCCCTCTATCTTCTAATGACCCTATTTTGAACACCCTTCTTTAGAATATGGGTAAGATGCAAAGCCAATTGGCGAGTCTCTCCCAAGCCTCTACCGAGCGTATCTTTCAACCCTTCTTCCGGCATACCCCATTGTCAGTTGCGATTCTGAACACTCCTTTCCCTCAAGGAATGGAGATCCCTAAATTTGAAAAATATGGCGGTAAAGGGGATCCACAGACACATGTATCTGCCTTTAACGCCTTGTCTACAGATTTCTTCCGTCACGATGCATTAATGGTGAAACAATTTCCCCGATCGCTCAAGTATACAACACTCGAGTGGTACTGTTCCTTGCCTAACAATTCCATTTTCTCATTCGACCAACTTGTAAATCAATTCCTTAGGCAATTTCAATTTCAAGCTAATATCGGGCTGAAGATGACCTTTTCGGATCTCGTCCGATGTAAACAAGGAGACAACGAAAAAATCACTGATTTCATAGCGCGCTCCTTTCACAAATCTCGTATCAGCTGCACGATTCTAATGTACAAAGGGAACTTACAAAGGCCTTGGCAAGAGAAGTTCGCCGTTATGAAATACCCTTCTTTCACACATTTATGTCCAGCATTACGAGAGTACCAACAGATGGTTGTTCAGTTCAGGGGATCTTCCTCGTGCTCCTGTTCCGAGGGAAAGTCCATCGTATCAATCTTTGGGAAAGGTAAGGTCGTTACGAATGTAATAGCCGTTGCTGATGACAACGGCCTCAAACGTAACCGAAAGTTCAGAAAGTTATCGGAATCTTATTCTTCTATCTTACAAAAGTTGTTGAAGGATAAGATCGTAGCCTTGCCAAGTCCTAAGCCTCTTAAAGAGCCTTACCCTAATTGGTATCATGGGAGCAATTATTGCCAGTACCATCGAGTTAATGGACATGATACTAAATGCTGTATGCGGCTACGTCATGAGATACAGGACCGCATCAAGGACGGCATCAAGGACAGCACCATTCCTCTCGATGGAAAAAAACAAAATGCTAACAAATCAGTGGTGAAAGCTAATAGTGAATTGCAGATATACACAGACCCGTTTCTGTCACATTCTACAACATGGTTATCGATCCCACTGATTCTGTTACTCAACCCGAGGCCTATGTTAACATGGTCAAGGTGACTTCTACTGCACAGCCTGCGACCGATTCGCCAGATATAATGTTTACGTCATAGGACTTACCTTTAAATAACAAGCCCTTGCCTCTTTATATTCACACTCGCCTCAATGGTAACATTAGACCCCGCGAGCCGAGTGAACGTTATCACAGAAGAGACGTTGTGGCTTAACTCACTACATAGAGAAAAATATGAAGAAACAAAATCTACCATCCGTACACACGATGGTATGTTTCTTAAACCATACGGCTCAATAACTTTGTCCGTCCTAGTTGGACCTAGAGCTATTGACACGGTTTTCAATGTTATTCCGGAGTCGGCTTTATTCAGGCTGAAGCTAGGCATACCCTGGCTAGCTTCCATGAATGGAATCGCCTTCGTTCACAAATGTATAAAGTTTTCCCACGAAGGTGTCGTGCATGTAGTGCATGACACTGAATACCATCCCTTGGTGTACTGTGGTGGATATTTGTTCGATCACTTTTGGCCCACCCCAGTCGGTCTGTTTCCTCCGAGAACGGACCTAATTTACAAGAATTATGTAAAGCATAAGACTGGGGGCAAGGGACAGCCAAAACTTACCCTTCTTGTGGTACAACAGTCAGTCACCTCCTCTTCCGAGAGGAGAAGGAGAAGCCTGCACCGACCGCTCCCACTTCCCAAAAGGGAGAAGAGAATTCCACGCTAGCTCCCTCTCCTTCCCGTAAAGGCAAAGAGGAGGTTGCCTTTTCCCGGACTGCCTCGTCCTCTCCCCTTTCTTGGGAGGAGTATTGAATGAGTCGGCCCGGCAGCTATCCACTTAGTCCGATGATACCTCCTTGGCTCGGGCCCAAGCTCAGGATCTCGGATCTCCCTAATGAATACTCTGGACTATGGTATTACTTATACGGCAGAAAGAAAGGTTCCTGAAGGGAATTCAATCTGCAACCTCCTACCGCTCCTACTCCCAAAGCAGTGAACGGGAAGAGGCCCATTGTCGAGGCTCTTGAGCCGACTCCCCCTGCTGCTTCTCAACTTGCCCCTCGTGCTCCCGTTCAGGAATCTGTTCCTCCGCCAGAGACGGTCGTGGTGGATGTTTCCATGGTTGAGCAGGAGCTCTCTATTCCTTCGCAACCTCCGGCCTCCAACTCAAAGAGTCATAAAAACCACCTTGAATGCGAGCGCAAACACCAGTGAAAGGCTCTCCTGGCTGAGCAGGCCGCCTCGCAAAGGAACGAAGAAGAGACGACCGCCCCTGCTTCAGGGCCTCCCTCAGTGTCTCCCTCTCTCCCTCCCTCTGCTTCCCTTCAATCTAGTTTCGCGTCGCTTCCGACTTCCGTTGCGAGTACGAATGCACTTGACCCAAAAAAGGTGCAGGTGTTCATCGCTCCTTCAGTGGAGCTGCCTTTGCTAATGTTTGTTCCGGATGTCCCACCTTTCTCGAAGCCCATAGATATGACGAACACCTCGATCGTATCTACTGCGGTTCTTTCCTCCTCTTCCTTCGCATCTCTTGCCTCGTCTGTGGGGAGTTCGCCACCTCCGACGAAGCAAGAGGTGGAGTGTGGTCCGTCTAGCAACGGAGGACGTAAGAAGAGTCCACCTCCAAAAGGTGGCGCCGCACTGACTTGCTCCGTCCTAGTGACGGAACCAGTCCCGGCTTCCCCTGAGTTTGTCACCGTTCCCGAATCATTCGGTGAGCCTAGCGGTGAACTTCGGGTGCAACCTTCCCTGTCCGTTGAGGTAAGACATGGCATTCCTATGAAGTGCATGTTCAACTCTCTAGATGAAGTTCCAGCCTTCTCATTGATCTTCGCAAAATTGCTGACCTTAGCTCCACAAGAGCTCGGTGGAGAGGACCTTGCGGGGCCCTCTTCCTTAGCCCTTGTTGCGGAAGGGTCGGATGCTCCTCCTCTTAACATCCCACCACTACAAGCTCGTCCTTCTTCCCCCTACAATGATCTAGAGTGGGAAGCGGAC
Organism: Sequoia sempervirens; assembly: GCA_007258455.2. Classification (NCBI taxonomy): domain Eukaryota; kingdom Viridiplantae; phylum Streptophyta; class Pinopsida; order Cupressales; family Cupressaceae; genus Sequoia; species Sequoia sempervirens. The sequence continues at coordinate 8,283 of VDFB02209803.1, forward strand.
AACCTCTTGGTCGATCAATGTTAGGAGGAGGCCTCTACTTTATCTTTAGATTAGATATGTGTGTGTGTGTTGTGATGTATTCCCCCGTGATCGTGTTATGTGTGCCTAGATAACCCTTGTCACCCCTATTGGTGCTTGTATACAGGCGTGGTTTTTGTGTTGTAAACCTTCTTCTATTTGTATCATCATTCTTCCATGTTTGTGACTTGATTTTCGATAAATTGGGGACGATGTAAAGCGTTGGGGGAATTTAGGCTTCCCTTCCATGTTGACCCAATTTTTTATTTCTACTTTGTCCTCTTGTGCATTCTTCACATGGTCTGATATAATAGGGGGTTGATGACAGTTCATTTTATATATATATATATAAGCAGTTCTAACCCCGAAATATCAGGCTACCCCTATGCATCAGGCTACCCCTATGCCCTTTGTTTGTGTTTTTTTCCCCTTTTTGCTTTTCCTTTATCCTTCTCTCTTCTTTGCTTGAGTTGTCCCTCTTATGTGTGACAACACTTCTTCAACATTTTGATTTTCAAAAAATGCATTCGTTGCCAACGAATCTTTTCTTGAGAGTCTTCACAATCTTCTTTTCAAGAATCACATTCTCAACTTGAAACCCTAATGTAACGTGTTTCCTTAATCACGGGTTTCTAAAGAAAGAACTTGAGAACCTTCCTCCAAAGCGAGAACAACTTTGATCTTCCCCTCATGTGGGTGCATATTCTTCCTTTCAAATTCCTTAATAAATTGGACATCTTTCAAAAGGATTCCTTGCTGATGAATCGATTCTAGAAAAAGACATCTTCTTCGCACTTTTGAACGTGTCCCTTGAGTAGATCTCTTCTCCACGACAGGGTTCCCAAGGGACCCCTTTGAAAGTCTTCCAAATTGTCGACAATCTACGCGACTATCCGCTTGCGTACATGGCCGCTTTCTAACTCTGCAGAGTCTGCGTTCCTAGGCTTCCTCCATATGAGAGATCTTGGGGGATACCTCCTTGCATCTCTATGAGCTTGTAGGGTGCTTCCTTTGAGCTTCCTCCATGCGAGAGATCTTGGGGTTGGCTCCCCTGCAGGTCTATGGGTCTGTAGGGTGCTTTCTTGGGTTTCCTCCATGTGAGAGATTTTGGGGGATACCTTCCCTACAAGTCTGGGGTCTATAGGGCGCTTTCTAGGGTTTCCTTCATGCGAGAGATCTTGAAGGACACCTTCCCTACAGGTCTGCGGGTCTGTAGGGCGCTTTCCTGGCTTCCTCCATGTGAGAGATCTTGGGGGACACTTCCTTGCAGGTCTATAGGCCTGTAAGGCAATTTTCTAGGTATCCTCCATGTGAGAGTTCTTGGGGACACCTTCACACAAAGCCTATGGCTTGTAAGTGAGCTTCTTGTTTCATGGGGCTTTCCCTTCATGTGGAGAGAGATCTTGGGTTGCCTCCAGAACCAAGAGCCTTATAAGGCATGCCATTCTTCACCATAGTTCTATATAAGGCTATATAGAGCGCCCTTGTTGTCCTCTCAAGACTCTCTCGAAGTTCTATCATATGGTCTCCGCTTCTTCAACGTCTAGGTATATATTTCTAGCTTTACTACTTTCTCCTCACATCTACTTTTACCGGCACTCCCTCATCAAATGATTCATAAGTGCTCGCAAAGCGGGGCTACCGTAGGAGCACTTTAAAAACCGCAAATTCCCTTTTGCCCTTCTTCTCCACTTTCCCAGAGAAAATCCAATCTCGAAGCAAATTCCACCTAAGCCTCTACCTTTTGTTCCACTTGGTTTTTAGCGGTCGGGGAATTTGTTCACGGTGCCTTCACGGCAAGGCATATAGATAAACTGCCATAAAGGGCGCGATGTATAAGTCCTCGCATTACAATGAATCTCCGCATACACTTCATTGCACCATTTAATGCCCTTCTTCGGCCGCATCGAATCTCGGTCATGGCCGCTTCCTTCATCTCTCCTTCAAATTCCCTCCTACATGAATTTCAGGTCATCCAAGCTTTCAATTCAGCGTATTCACACTCTTGCACTTCTTGCATTCCCAAGCCTTTTTAGCAGCACTTTTGCACTACATAGCAGCAACTACTTCACTCTGTCACTTTAGTAGAGCAAGTGTGGGACAACACCATTGTAGCAAAGACTCGAGTACTCTCATTCTCTCCTCCATTAGCCTTGAGTGCTCTTGGTCAAGATGGTAAGCTTCCCACTCCTCTCCTTTATTCCTTGGTTGAGTAAGCACATTTATTGTTTTGTAGTGTTTTAGTGTTCTTCATTACATTACTTTTCTTATTATACTCGCTTTTTTGGCTGTCCGTGGAGGTGGAAACACCTAAACAGGGGTCTAATTGAGGCAGGCCCCTATACAGCCACCCAACAATTTTCCTCTTCTTTGTGTGTAGGTGGACGTGCTTTTGGGAGCTAGCTGGCGAACGAATTCCTTTGTGGCATCATTTTAGCCACCCTATCTCTCGCATTTTTACTTTATCATATTAGAGCATATTTTGTTTACTTAATAACGTTGTTTTGGCCCTTTAGTAGTAGCTAGTTGGGCCATTAGCTTGATTTCCCAAGTTCAACCTTGTCTCTTCAGCTGTCTAGTCGTACAGACACCAGCGCACTTGAGAGAAGCCAGTGCGCCACGTTATCGTCCCGGGACCGCGCTTTCGTCCTCGAGCAGAGAGCTTCCTAAGGCATAGTGTAGAACCCAAAAACCGGCTCACCTAGCCCCGTCCTATATTTTGGGTTTCTAGGGTGATTGAAGGACTTTATAGTCCTCATCATTGTCATCCCGCATTTCCTAACACCCCATTAAGTTGAGGTAACTTAGGGCAGACTTCTTCTCTTGGCTCTCCGTGACCTGGGGCCTTGAACGTGGTTCGTCCCCCTCTCTTACAAGAAGAAACCTAGAAAAACCCAAAAAAAGTCTATCTTTAAAAAAATTTCCAAAATTTAGGGCCAAAAGACTGAGATTTGGGTTTTGTAGACAAGGTTGCTCTAAGCAGACCTAGATCCTCAGATTTTGAAAATTTTGAGATTTTGACCCTCATGCATGACATGCAAAATCCATTTTTCGACCTTTTTGACAGTTTTTACACAAGACTGACATTTTCTTCAAAATGCCTAAGTGTAGCAAAAATTTTAATTCTGTGCACAACACAAACATAGTGAGCAGATTTGTGTCCTAATAACAATATGAACTACAACAACCGGATATAATCTCTATACAAATAACATCTTCCGTGATTATTTCTATAATATTGGACAATACTATAACGACATTTCAACCTAGAATACTACAGCCGCTCTTAGATGTTAATAATAGATTGAAGAGATGAGAAAACTTGGAATAAACTCAATGGTGCCTCTTCTTTAACTAAAGACCTCCTCAAAGCCTTCAAAACAACCCCTCATTTTAGGTGCGTTAGTCGCTGGTCTGTCAGTAACCTCTGAGTGCCGGTTCTCAAAGCGTTCGGCGCCTTCCTCGGGGTTCATGCTAGTTGCAAGGCCCGAATAGAAGTATCAATAGTTTGTAATTCTATAGTCATCTGGTTTTGCAGTCATTCCATGGCCCCTCTAAACTGCATCCAAGCCTCAAGTCCCACTCATGTACAACGGGTGGTGCTTCAAATATAGTGTTCCCTTAAGCCGCCCTATTCCTATTGTAGCATTAATAATAGTCTTCCAAATTCTAATGAGAGCGTGATAATGGCGGTCTCTATTGCATTCAAAGCTTCCTCAAAACTAGTAATCCATACTCAATCACACAACTCTTGGATTGTAGATATCGTTTTCCTTCAATTGTGTCTCTACAAGAGACTCACAAAATTGCAATTTTCGCCCAAATAGAAGACTTGAATGATCTCCTCCACGAACCAGCTAGGGTGGAATCATTTCACCACCGAAACCGAAAACCCTAGGGTTTCTTCTTCCCCAAGACCAAGAACTTCAAGAGCTCTCCAAAAGTGAAAGTGAGAAAGAAATCAAGCGTAATAGAAATGAGCTTCAAAAACCACTTTTATATCCCTCACTTTAATTTCCCGCTCAAAATATAATAAAGTGCCTTTATTAAGTTACTTTTTAATATTTCTCTAATAGTCACTTTATAACACATTTAATTAATCTTTTAACATTACTTTTTTAAATGTACTTTTCCCGCCACGTAATATTAAACAATTAAATAAATTATTTCCCTTTTCCCAACTTTAGCCTAGAAGCATTAAATAGGCTAAAATGTCCTCCTCGGTGATCATTGAGGGCATTACATTATGGAAATGCCACAATATTAAAATCACCCTATGAGGTTAGATGCTAAATCCTCCTATGTTTACTATCCTTATCATAGTTACAAGACTTAGACTCAACAAGCTGATTTTTTACTCGAACTCAAACTCGACACCCAAACCATGAAATATTATATTTTTAAGGATTTAAAACTTGTTTCATGTACCCTTTAATAAGGAAACTTTCAAGACACAATAAATTAATCAAATAGAAGCTAAATTGACCATATACACAACTATACGTCAATCACATGAGCATAAAAACAAATTTTAATTTTTAGCTGAAGCAAAACAATATTGTTAAAAATATTAATTATAAATATTGTCAAATGTATACAAATTGTAATGTCCTCTTTTTTGGGTTCTCTTGCTTTGCAATTGGCGTTGACTTTCTAGGTTTGTGTCAACATGTTCAAAGGGGTAAACTAATGTTACCAATGAGCTTAGGAGGTTTAGAGGAGGCATATGACACTTTCAGATGTTATTTTTGGGTTCCAATTTTGGCTCCAAGGTTCTTGGAGAGCTCAATGGTGTGTTGGTGTTCTACTGGCCCTCAAGATGGTGGTGATGTTCTCTGTTGCATTTTTTGTCATTTGGGTAATTCTCCACATTTCTCGGAGAACACGACTATTTTTAGTAAGTTCCCGTTTTGGCATTCAACATCTTCCCTCGCCATCAGTAGCTACCTAGTGCGAGCAGTTCCCATTTCGGATGTCTCGTCGATGCTTTTGTAAGACGGTTGGAATTATTTTAATATTTACACTAAAGTTATAAGGTAATGTTTTAATATTACTTTCTTGTTAAATATTTTAATGTGAAAAGGTTTTTTACCCATGTTGGATGCCTAGGGGAAAAGAGGACTTAAAAGTTACTTGAAAAAACTGTTTTTTTCGAAAAAAGCAAAAAAGGGCTTTTTCAAAAAAGCAACGAAATTTTTTTTTTAAAAAACATTTCCAGAAAAGCAATTTTTCGAAAAAGCAGCGAAAAAGCTATAAAAGGAGGTGTGGGGCTCTCATTTGGATTATTCAAGTTTGCACACATAACAAG
>VDFB02209804.1:6531-18533 GCA_007258455.2 Sequoia sempervirens
CTAGAAACTACTTGTAAAATTTGTTCCATGGACAGGAGTAGGTAATGGTCTTTTAATGAAGCTTTATTTAAATCTCAGAAATTGACACATAATCTAATTTCCCCACTTTTCTTCCTGACTGGCACTAAATTTGACACCCAAGAGGTGTGCTTGATAGGACAAATAATACCACTCTCAACTAGCTTATTTAGTTCAGCCTTCATAAGGTGTTCTAACTTGGGGTTAAGCGATCTCTGTTTATGTCTTACTAGTTTTGCATCGGGTTCAAGTTCAATGGTATGCTGGGCTAGTTCGGGGTTAAAACCTCTCAAGTCTTTGTACTCCCAAGCAAACACCACTAAATTTCTGACATAACAGAATAAAGGCTTGTTGTTCGTCTTGATTACATACCTTTCCCAGCTTGAGAAGCTTGCCTTTGAAGATTTTGATGGTTGCATAATGTTCCTCTTTAACAATCAAGCTGCATTTGTCCCTACGCACTTGGTCATCTGAGTTAAACACAGATTCCAAGGTCACCAGTCCTTTTGACAACTTATTAGTCTTCAACTGCACTATCTGGTCATCATATTGCTGCTGCCATTTTTGTTGATTTCCATCTGCGAACTTAGCTTCAGCAATCAAAAAATTTATGATTTGCTCATCACTGTCAAAAACTTACCAGCTCACATTATTGTCAAGTACAGAAGGTCTGACCACTATTTTCACGTATTGACGTGCTTCTACTTTATGAATCTCCTTAGGAATATCAAACTGGACTCCTATGGTAGCGAGCCTATCAACATGCTTATTTTGATTCCGAAGAATCGACATGATGTTAAAAACATTAAAATCCTCCATTAAATCCCATACATGATGCTTGTATTTCTTAAGCAAATCATTCTTAGCAGCATTTAAATTTATGACCTGATTAACAATCAATTTTGAATCACCAAAAACCTGCAAGCATTTAATACCTCGTTTGTGAGCCCATTCAAGGCCATGCACCAACGCTTCGTACTCAACTATATTATTTGAACAGCCGAAAGCAAATCTGCAAGCTAAAAAATATTTATCTCCTTCGGGCGATATCAACATAGCTCCACCCCCGACACCAACACTACTCCTCGAACTATCGAAGTAAAGCTTTCAAAGCTCACTCCCCTTTTCTGCAAACAGTTCTTCCTCTTTACAAAGATTAGGCATATCGCTATCAGGCTCTCGAATCATATAGACTCCTAATCCTATCTCATTTGTGTGTTGGAATAGATCAAGCTCGTGATCTTCAGCTACCCATTCATCTAGATTGATATTGTCTACATGGGTGCTACAGTCTGAGGTCATGGTTTGCTCCTCCATTGCAGAGGTGGCATAGAGGTTAGTGTTTATAGGATTTGGTGAGTAGGATTCGATATGGTCTTTGGCGAGAGGCTCAGACTTTATGGTCACTTTCATACCATACCTTGTTCTAAAAAACAAATGAGACCAATCAGAAGATGAAAACCAGCCCAACTTGGCTGTAAAATCCCTTGAGAGACAAATGGAAAAGTGCGGTGGTAAGTCAATTACATGAATATCTTGGTGAATAGCAAAACTTGGGGATGCGTGCAAGGCAAGAGCTAAATTTTTGATAATACCAGTAGTCTTAACAACAAACCCATCTAATTGTACTATGCCTTTCTGAGGATTAGGCTCATAAACAAGACCTAACTTATTAGCTAAACTCTTAGGCATGACTGAACTACTGGCACTAGAATCAACCATATAGTTATGAACAATTTTATCGCCAATGATCAGACTTAAATAGAATGAAGGGGCTTTACCTCTTGTAATTTATGTTCACTCTTATCCTCCAGGTCATTAGCAAGCATGATCTTCATAATTCCTTGACTAGCATTGGCAGAAATAGACAACTCAATCAAAGAGATGCAGTAAATTTTTGCCTAGAGTTGTAAAACATCTAATATCGACATGTTGATAGTGGTTTTCTTGAGATGCTCAACTATATTGAATGATGAAGAGTTTACCTTCAGCTGGTTTTTTGTGACAACAGCTTCATTTTGCCTCTACAAAGGCTGAGAATGCATTTTTGACAGCTCCTTGTTAGGTACCTCTTGGCCCCTTTGCAGAATTTGCATTTTAGGCTGCGCTACAGCATTAACATCTAATGACGTAGGTTGTTTACTGATTATAGGTTGCTACCGTGAATTACCAGATTGTTGTCCTAGATCCATAGCTCTCTTTTTTGACCTGGTATTAGCCAAAATAGGATAATTTTGCTGACTTTGGCCATTCATGCCACAAAATTTGGAGCTCTGCTAGTTTGGAAAGGAAACTTCTACATTATCTTGTTGTTCTTGATTCTGATCTGCAACATTTTCTGAATCAGCGTAGCTATTCTAAACAATTAAAGCCTGATTTCTCATTCCATTGGCGCATGCTGATTGGTTATGGGGTTGATTGCATGGATAACACCAATCGCAATCCTGGGAAACATTATTTTGCGGCACAAGTTCCTTTGACGAACTGGATGCGTTCGGATTGTATGGCCGGAATGGCCTAGGGTTAAAATTCCTCCTTTGGGCTTGATAATCATTTTGAAAGGTGGGTCTAATTTGCTGGTTTTGTTGATAAGGGGCTTGATAAGGCTTACTTTCTTGGACAACGTGCTTTTTAATAGTCACAAGATCAATTCTGAAAGTCTTTAATATGCTTTTAATCTCTTGCATATCTAGATTTGGGGCTAGGGAAGCAACCTCTTGGGTTGTATTATGATAACCTATCGCTGGAACAGGTGGGACAACAGCCAAATGAGGTATAGCAGCAGGAATAGGTGGTTGTATTTCTGGAAACAAAGGCATAGGAGGTCTAGGAGCTATGTCTCTAGCTTAGATGAGGCAGTTTTCAACATTAATAGCTATATTGTAGGCGTTAGGAAGTGTTAGCCCACCCATAGATTGAGTCATGACCACAATTTTACTATTCAAAGCTTTTAAATAAAATAGAAAAGTGTGTGCTGGTAAGGGCTTTATCGTCGTAGGAATCTTGTCCCAGGTTCTCTGAAATCGGTAGTTGAAATCAGCCAAGTGCTCGTGTGGCGCCCTCTGAATGAATTTTCGGTTGTTCAAATAAGGGGATAGAGTTATTAGATTTGCTCCGATAAAAATGTTGAGGTATAAGCCATTTCCTAACACATCCCATATCCGCGGTTGAATTGGTTGTAGGGCCTTTGAATACTACAGCTTTCCCTTAAATTAAGCATAACTAACAACCTTAAGCGTGACATTCTCTTAGCATTGATAGTATGTAGGCATAACATGGCTATGTCATAGATGTGCTCAACTAGTGTAGTGTAATCTTCCCCGGTGAAGTATGGTAGTTCTGTAAGGGCTGCAACTAGAATATCATCATTTTGAAGTATATTTATCGGGGTACCTCCATTGAAAGGCACGAATGGGTGCTGCCTCGGTGGTGTTGCCATTGGTGACACTTGTGAGATTGGAACTGGTACTCCTAGTGACAAAACTAAGGCACTGAGAATAGGAGGGGTATACTTCGATCTTGCGGGGGACTTTCAAAAGCCTCCTTGTTTTTCTGCCTCTTCTTCATGATGGGGACAACTCTTGATACTCGAATGGTGTTGTACTTGATCTTGTTTGAATCTTTCTCATGCGCAAACTACACTAGCATGCAGAAATCAGAAATTTGAGCTGCTAGGTATATTGTAATGAGCCTCAAAAGGCTAGAAAATCTACTGCATACACCAAACAACAAACTAAAAAGATATTAAAATGGTCCAAATGTCCCACCGGGCATGCCAAAAACTATTATTAATAGATTTGCACCCTGCTAAATGCAAGATTTAGCAACCTACTGAAACATGGAAATCTCCTTCAAATGTGGGTGATCTGAGCAAAGAAGGAATCTCCAAAGTGAGCTGGTTCTCTGAATGATTTATCCTATTCTAAAAATATTATGAGGAAAGGGATAAAAAGATGACTAAAACTAAATCCTATGACTAACAAATGACTTTCAAAACCTGATAACAATATCTCACAACCTCTATGAACAATTGATACATAAATAATTTGCATGAAAACCTGACTTGAAGAATAACATGCAACTTGTATTTTGAACTTTCTGCATTAAGAATTACAATCTGAGGACATAACAAGGACTCTGTAAATAGAAATCACAAGATAACATTAAACTGAAACTACAAGCAAGCATAGAAACGAGAAGTAGGAATGTTGTCTTTATTCAACTGAAGGAGAATACCATGATCTGAAACTGAGTACAAAAGGGGTTCACAAACTAAAATTTGTGTATGAGAAGGAACTGAAATTTGAACTAAGAAGGAGAGCTAAAAATACTAAGTCTTTAAAAAGATATCACTCTCAAGAAACCCTAATCTGAGCTCACACAGAAGCTCAAGGAAAAAAGCTTCAAACTGTCTCAAAAACTACATAAAAGAAAAAAAAAGCATATTGCTTTTATGATCAAACTATCAAGCCTCTAAAAATAGGTTGAATCTGCTTTAAAAGCTCAAAAAACACCTTGTCTCTCCAAGATAAGACTCAAATCCGACCAAGAGAAGAAGTCAATATGAATCTACTAAAAATAGCAAGAATTCATAAAACAATTTATAAAAGATTGCTTTACGATTTCGCTTTACATGATTGCAGATTTTACAATGTCTATTTTTTGCAATTAAAGATTATAAAATCTTTTGCAAAAAAGAATTATCAATTCATCAATACAATGTTTTTTTTTTCTAAAAAATCATAAAAATATCAGTGTATATTATTCTCTCATCAAAAAAAATCTCTAATTGATTTCTCTAAAATCAATTAAAACAAAACCCTAAGTAGAGTGATATTAACTTAAGTCATAAGATATTTACCATTATACCCTCATTGTTTTCTCTCAAAGCAATAGCATAAGGTATTCAAGTCTTTAATTTTTCCTAAGGCACAAAATATAAGTCCTAAAGACTTAACACATTGACCTAGGCATATGAATTCGGCCTCCAACATTAGCTTCAGACTTTGATTAAATTATAATGCAAGGATTATCCCATTCGAATTTCCCCATGTGCTATTTTCAATTGCAAATATTATGGATAATCATAAAGTGGCTCGAATTAGGGCATGAGAAAAAGATGGTCAAACCCCCTAAATCATTTCATTTGCAGTCATCACTTGAGAAAGAAAAAATGAGCTCTTCCTGAAGGAATAGCGCCGCCATGATTGAGTTGAATCTGAGCTTGTGTGCTTTGAGAATCTTCGGTTTTTCCTTCTGATAGTCGACACTCCATCTGGGTAAGCTTGTTTTGTCTGTTATTGTAGCTCTTACTCCATTCTTGAAGCCATAAGAGTTTATAAGGCCACGGCCTACTCATTGTTGTTTTCTCTGACTTTCTTTTTACACTTGCTTGTGACTACTTCTTGACTGGTATTGCACAAGCTCGAATCTTTATCTGAGAGCTCTCTGAGAGAGCTTCGTTGGTGGGTTTTGTCTTCCTCTACACAACACATCAGGTAAGTTCCCTGGTCTGTAACTTTTGTGACCTCACTTGTGCACTTTCTGCTCTTGTCGCCACGGCCAACACAACCTCTAATGTGTTTCCTTATACTCTTTGTGCTCATTTGAAAGGCTTGAACCTCGAGCTTGGGCTCCTGGTGTCTTTCTCTGGCTGCCATGATAAAAACCTTCCAGTTTGGCACTTAATAATGGATATTTTGGCCACGGCCAATGCTCTCCCACAAATATGAACTGGTGAGTTACGTTTAAAATATATATTTTCTCCTTCAAAAAGCTCGACCACCTTCACTTAAGATTCTATGGCCATGTACAGGCCGCCAGATATGTATCATAGAAAGCATTATTTAGAGGTTTCGGGCTCGACCCAAAATAGGAAATTCACCTTCTTGTATATTTGAGGGCATACCCGCATATGGGTATCATGAGAATTTGAATAAAACTGTGTTTTGATTATTCTGAAACTCAACCCACCAAAGGAAATTCGCATTTTTATGTCTTTGCTATTTTATGTAAAAACCCCATATGGGTTAGCTCTGAAAGTTACAATTTATGTGTTTAAAACCAAACCCCAAATGCGGGTACTCTGTATATTCATCTTTTTTTTTTCAAGTTATGAGCTCGACCCACGATGCTTTTCGTTGATATTCCTGTGTCTTTTAATCTCCTCCATATAAGTGCTTGATATTTAGAGGAAAACTAAGCATTGTCTGAAAACTCCCGTATGATAACACATTTAACCTATCATCCTGAGAAAGAATATCCATATGGGTTGATTGAAAATAATGAAAATTGAATACTTGACCCGAAACCCCAAAGTGGGTAAACAAAACAATAATGAGGAAATACTGAATTTATTTAGAGGTCCATATATTTTCTGAAAACTGTGATCTCCATATGTAAATTTGAAAACACTTGTGAGTATATGAGAAAACAACAAAACTGTATGTGTAAAAATTTGAACCCGATTCACATGATATTTCCACCTTTCTCAGCTTTCTTCATGGAAATGTTGTATAAATTTTGTCTTTAACAAGACCCTCTCCTGGGTATGCACACATCTTGTTTGTATCGCATTGAAAACTTGATATTCCTTTGATCTCTCGTTGCCTGAAACTTTCACATATCTACATTCTCAAGGCTCCTCTTGCGCCCTTTGTTCACACTTCAGGCATCATTGGCAAGCTATGTTTTGAACTCTCATGCTTTTGTAAACTTTTTTAATCTGGAAATGAATCTTGTATACCTGAATCTTTTCCAAATCTGTTCATGTATATTTTGCTTGGTACTTATAACTCTTTGAAGATATAATAGAATAAATCTCTCCCATGCAAACTCATTTGTGATATAAATAGTCTACAAATTGTGTAAAACCCAAGCTTCTTCTAATCATTCAAATTCTAACATTTCCACCATATGATAAAACTAAAATCTTATTTAAAACCCTCTTATATCTGCACTTTCAGTATGCCTTGTTAAGTTATTTCCATGTTCCCATACTTGCCTCTTTGTGAATAACGTACATCAGAATATATTAATGATGAACTCCCTCTATAAGTCCTTGAAATGTTGGAAATGCATGCATTGTTTGCATTACTTGAATAATGACTTCATGTTGTTTCATTTTTGCACACAGAATTTACTTTTGACTGAATTTGTAAACAAACTAGTATCTCAACTCTATTTTGACTTCATGCAAAAATTTCAATTAAAGTCTTGTAGTTCTGAAGACTGCATCTTACTTGATTACTTTAGTGTATTTCGAGTGCATGATTAACACTTCAGAGAGACCTTTTGGAACTAATTGTTCATTATCATTTAAATGCAACATCTATTCCCTCACACTCTTGGTCTTCGACCTTGCACTCTTCATGCATTTTTATGCTCCACTTAACAAGTTGTTCTATAAATCTATTCTCTTCCATGATGAAAATTGAAACAAAACTCCTCATTAAGGCATAATGTATGCTTGTTCACTATCCTTGACTATGAAAAGAAAATTGATGAACTGAACCTTGCATCACATAGATGATCATGATGAACAAATAACACAGAGTGTGAACTATGTAGCAATGTTTGACATAATGGTACTCATTTGAATTAATTGAGTGAGTTAAACTCATTGTTCACCTGTAGGTTTCAGAAAACATTAACCTGATTGTTATGAATCCATAGTTGATTTAATAGCTTGATAGATAATTTTTTTTACTCTTCCAGTTGTATCTCATTTATTTTGATGAATATATGATGATGTAATCCTTAAATCAGCCCATTTATAATGAATAAGGGCAGCATGCCGAGCTCTACCCTTGTGGGAGCCCATTTTTCTCCACATGCTTGGTCTTCAAATAATGATCAACTTTGTCAATTTACCTATACCTGAACAAAGAAATAAACAATGTTAGTATAAAAATAGAATATGATGATCATGTTGATGTTTCCCCTTAGGTCATTTCTTACGTACTTCTCACGATTGTTTAAGTGTATGATTAAAGTAGACTGCACTATTGTTGATGAATCATATAGGTTACTTCATAATTGGAGCCTCTGACATCTCCCTCTTTTCTCATATAGGTTGACGAAACTCGAGAAGACAAAGGTGCACCATTCATCATCGACCATCGGCCAAAACAGGCAATGATGATTATGTCGTTTACTTATGTGATTTTTCTTTCGCATCTTCCATAGTGTAGTGTACTATTAATGGTGCATTGTGACAGTCACATCCACGACTTGTGTGGATATTTGATTTCATCTTTATGCTTTTCATTTGAAAAGAAAATGCATTTCAATGCAATGTTGTAATATCATTTTGATTCTTGCAATCAAATGAAACTATGTAAATATGAATTATTCCATGAAATAAATGAAAGCATTCTAGAATGCTCTGTTATTTATATGCTCAATTTTGTACTTCATTTAATTTTGGAACATCTGAATAGCACCCTGAAATTCAGATTCTTCCTTTAAATGCACCACTTTCACTTAATGAATAATGATAAAAATGCAAAACAACACTCAAACATAATCTGCAATTTCCATAAGATATATATAATAGCGTTAAATTCAAAGCTCCACCAATTGAGCTGGTGAAAGTTGATAACTTACTAACTATAATGAATAGCTCAAACAAGAGGAGGCTTAACCAACCCCTTGTGTTCCAATACAACCTAAAGAAGAGATTCTTGAAGAGGAAGAAACAAATCTTTTAGCTTCTATTATGTTTGAACAAGAGATTGGGAATGATAAATCAAATGTGATAATGGAGGAAAACGAGGTTGTAGATGAAGAGAAGAACCTTGGACCGCATAGATCACTCAACATAGAGGAGACTAGGAGTGTGAACTTTCTACATTTAGCCATGGAGGGATACAGGCTATAGCTATGAAAGGTTGAACAAGAGAAGATTTCTTAAGATGTGTTTTGTAATGTCTTAGCTAATGATCCTCCTGCTTTTGTCAAGGATAGTGAAAATGTTCCAACAGGACATTAGATTGAAGAAGTGAAAAAGGTTGTTGCAGAGGACTGACCTTTAGTTTGGATTTAATGCCAGGTTTTGACGACAAGGATGAAGATTCAAAGCAACAAGAAGACATCAAGTAGTATGGTGAGTTGTAGGTTCAAGAATTAAGACAACAACATGACAAGGCTGAAAAGGGTGATGTAGGTCATGATTTCATAGCTTCATTTGTTGAGATTCCATGTTGCATTGAACATAATGAGGAAAGCATAAGTTTGGTCATAAGTCAGCAACATGAGGTTGAGGAGCAGCAATGTACAACTAGATTTGATATTTTTGAGCATGTTATGCATGAGAAAGCTGATGTTGAGCTTTATGAAGAAGTGTACACTGATATAATTAAACATTTTTTTTCAAAATTAGAGGACAAGGAATCTGATCTGCTAGAGGACTTTAGGACTCATGCTGAAATTCAACAAGTTCACAAGTTTGTACAAAAATATTCTCATGAACCTATTGCAAACTGTCTTATATGGTATTATGAGCTTGCTTTCTACCATATAGTAGAGCTTGAAGCTGATTTATCAGTTGGGAGTTTGTTTCAAAAACTGCTTCACTGTTTGAACACTTTCCTGTGTTCATTGAAGAAGAAAAGCCTATTTTGGAGCACATCTCTTTGAGTGATAATGCAGTTTCTAAGGTTAAACAAGCTCATTTCAAGAGCCTTCCAAGAGCTAATAGCTTGGATAAGTTATTAGCTACCTTGGTGGAAAGTAATTGTTCATTAACCATGGAAGAAGAATCAACATGGCATATCATTATGCAAGGTGAAGCCACGAAGTAGGACAACCATGAAAGACAGGAAGAAAAATAGGTAGCCAACAATGGTAGTTCAACCTTTTTCCTTTCAAGAGGCTTCCCCATTAGATATTTAACCAGTTTGGAGGCCACTGGAGTACCAGAAATCATGCTTGCACCCTATTATGAGGATGCAATTGAAGAAGAAGTTGATTTTGGAGTTGCAGCTGAAGGTGATCAAATTCAACTCACCTATCTAGTTTAGGACAGCAATATGCATGATCGTTTTCAAGGTGCAAGCAAGTTTATTTGCATTTTTTATGAAAAATTGTGATAGTCTATTGAATATTTGCATGTGTTTCATGTTCTTTCAGCAATGCATAATCATGTAATGCATCAGTTGTTGATTCAAAAAGGGTGTTACTTCACAAAACCTGTCAATGGTTTTGTTTAACTAGCTTCTTTGCTGGTTAGAGTAGGTTAGTGTAGTTTCATTTCATAGTTGGATTTCTAGTTTCCATAAGTTCTTTTCAACACAGTTAGGTTGTTTTAATTATGTATTGCTAGTTTTCCTTAGTTTTCAAAGTGTTTCTTGTTGGTTTAGTGAGTTACAAGAATTAGCAATGCTATTTTCAAATGGTGTTGGTTTTCTAAGTAAGTCTGTGCCTAATGAATAAGCTTAGGAAATTGCTCTCATGTTTAGCAGGAAAACATATAACATATGTCGCCAAAAATGTTACCTAAGTTTTAGCTTTTTGCTAAAATTAGGTAGCTTAGTGCTTGTTCTTTTTAGGTTGTTTAGACATTCAAAAGATAAACCATAAAACTGCTAGTTTCAATATGCATGAAAGAGTGATTGTCAAATAAAGCAGATTACATTTTGTCATTTCAATGTTGCAATTACAAAAAATGAGGAAGAGAATCCTAGATATAGAAATGTAATCTTTTTTTGATAATACTGAAATGTACATGTCCCTCACAAGCCAAGGGACTAACTCTCTTATTCAATGAACATATGAAGCAATTCATACATGAATAAGTAAAGGAAAAAAATAATGTGCGTATAAGAATGGAACCAATCATTTCCTAAGAATGATTGGTTACAAGTTGCCCTACCGCTGCCCTAAACCACTTGTGTCTTTCCTAGCTCCATAGTGCTCCTAGCCCCTACATCTGAAAAAGACAATGATATTAGATCGAGGCTCTAAGCAATGAAAGATTCAATCCTTACATACACACCTACCTATGCATATATTAATTGATCCTAAGTGCATGAAATAAACATGTAAACGGATGTGGAAAGAAAAATACGTGAGGTAAATGTAGGCTCCATGAGGAGTGGGAAGCAGGCATGAAAAAAGAGTGTAGGCACCTTGATAAAAGATTTATCTATTATCAATGCATTAAATCAATATGGGAAGCAGTTGATCAGCACCATTATCAAATTCAAAAATTCAAAAATTTTCTGATATCTCCTTCAATCTTCTTAAGAAGATCCATGATCTATTTATAAAGGAAGTGACTTCATAGATGCATCAAGTTCAATTATGCATCTTTTGAAAATTGAGGAATAATTTCAAGATGTGGTCAATCCCCTCTCACCATAACCCTATCGGGCATTCACACATCACATGGGAAGGTGAGCTTTTAACTCACCCACATATGTGACATGTAGCTATCCAACAAAGTTAAAATGAGGAGACTGTGTATTTATTAAGCATAATAGAAGCAAGAGAAATGGTTGAATCAAGGTCATGATACAAGTACAAGGACATCACCTTTGTAAGAACTATAGGTGGCAAAGGGGATTGATATTATTTCTTCATATGTGTACTTGTGAAAATGAATGCAATAGGTGAAGGTCATTGTCATTAATATGGACAACCAACAATGCATGCTACAATGGTCTCATGAAGGAAAAAATTGATAAATGTATACTACATGACAATAGAGGTAGCTACTATATTAAAAAATGGAGCAAATAAGCCATGCAATGAAGGTTACAGTCAACTAACATAAAACATCAGTTGCATATTCAGCAATGAACTTACAAGGTTGAAAAGCATGGGGGAGTATTCAAAGCAGAGCATAAGTGTTTTCATGAAAAATAAACATGGTCATCTATTTTTCTGCCCTCATAAGTCAAATGAATGAAAGTTATATGATATCTTTTGGATTGAGAACATGATAAGCTTGAAAGCATTCCAAGCATGTTAAACAGGACAAC
>VDFB02209806.1:0-11081 GCA_007258455.2 Sequoia sempervirens
TGGACCTCAGCTGAATAATTTTCCCTTCATAAGCTTCTATAATTTTTGGTTGGAGTTGATCCAAACTCTCCTAAGTGTTGAATGAATGAGGCAATGTGTTCATCACTTTCAATCACTTACCAGCTCCCATCATTATCTGTGATTGTAGGTTGGACAATCACTCACACATAGTGCACATTGTCAATTAGGTCAGAAATAGGGTCAAATTGAGATCTTATCATTGCCATGTGATTCGTAGCTACATTTTTCTCTCTAGGGACTATTTGGATATTGAAGGCTTCAAAGCATTCAATCAGGTCCCATATTTTATGTCTATAAGATCTCATGTGGGCATTCTTTGTACTGGAGACCCCTCGAACTTGATTGACTGCTAGCTTGGAGTCTCCAAACACTACTATTTTGTTAACGCCCATCCACTCTGCAAGACTTAGACCTTGCATGAGGCCTTCATATTCAACTTCATTGTTTGAACAAGCAAACTGAAAGAAAAAAGATCAGAGTGTCTTTTCATTATATGGGGATGTCAAACGTATCTCATCTCCTGCACCAACTTTGCACCTTGCTCCATCAAAATGTAGCATCCATAGCTCTGAGGCATGATAACCCTCGAGTTCCTTCATCACCTTTGGAATTGCTTGATCTTCATCATAGATGACATAAGTTCCAAATCCGGTGGCATGGTAATTGTTGAAAGCATCAGTATTTATAAATTCACTCAAGAGGACCTTTTCTTGATCATTCTAGTCTCTGATCACCTTCTCATCCTCTAGTAACTTAGTACAATACATGTCATCATTGGTAGTAGTGGTATGAGTAGCCTCAAAGTTGATCATGGCTTCACCTGCTTCACGTTTCGAATGCAAAGGTTCAAACACTATCTTCATTTTAGCTCCATGCTTGGTCCTAAGAATCAAGTGTGACTAATATAAGGAAAGATATCTTCCTATCTTGGAAGTGAACTCTCGGGATATGGAAAGACCAAACATGGGAAAAAATCAATGATCATGGTATCTTGTGTGACTATGATACTAGGGTAGGAGAACAGATTCAAGGGGAGGTTCTTGATGACACCTATAGTTTTGACCTTATTCCCATCAAGCTACATAACCCCTCTATTTAAAGGTTCATAGCTAAGTCCTAAGGGTTCAGCTATTTGCTTGGGCATAACTATGGTGTTGGCACTAGAGTCAATCATAGAATTGTGCAACAATTTCTTACCCACTATGAGGGTCAATAAGAAGGGCTTCAGTTTAGGCTTACCTTTACTTTCAGTAGAGGCTTCCTCTCCATTGTTTGTGAGGACTTTGGCCCAAGGTGATGGATCAACGACCTTTCCTTTAGATGGTTGCTCTATTGACTCTATGCTTGCATCCTCTAGTAGGGCCTTCTACAACAATGACTTCTACTCTGGAATAGCTAAGATATCCTAAAGAGATACATTAGCAAAGGCTTTCTTCAATTGTTCCACCACATTAAAATGTGGAATATTTGAAGGCTTTTTCTCCCTAAACCTTGTTATAAAAATCTCCTTGTGTGGATGAGATTGTTGTGCAATTGTGGAGGTACTAGGAGCTTGGTCGACAACACTTTTAGGTTGTTGAATGACCGATTTTCTCATGAATCCCCTCTTTGAGCAAGTGTTATAATCTGATTGCACTTGTAGAGCCTTTGATGTGGATGTATCATTTTCAAACACTGCCTATTCTTCCTCCATCCATGAGAAGAGTGTGTGATCAAGAGCTATATTTGTTTCTTGCTCCAGGGGCGTCCCTTGAATTTGCATGGTGAGTACCACATTTTCCATTTGTGGAGAGGCATATACATAACCTCTTGAATCTAATGCAATGCCTTGATTGTGTTATTCCATAACTCTTTGCTATAAATTTCCACATGGACAATTTTGGGGTATATGTGCTTTGTTGCAAGGGAAGCACCAAGGATTGATTTCATCGGTGAGATTATTTTGCCCCACCACCAGTTCTCTATTCAAAATTGGGTGAAAATTTTGTAGTGGAGTAGGCATCAACACCATCTAATTATTTTCTTGAGCCTGTGGATTTGTACGTAAGCCTCCTTGGAACTAGTTTTGCTAGTAGGAAGATCTCTCACCTTGGTAATTTCAATAAGTTAGCTTCAGGGGCATGGATTGTTGTCACTTGATACTAGTTATTTCATTTGAGAAGTTTCGTAACAACTCCTTGATGTTGCTCAATTCATGCTTTGAAGAGTTAGATTTAGAGGCAACATTCTATAGCGTGCTTGGGTATTTGTACATAGACTGGGGAGGAGCAGGTGTACTGGTAGAAGCTATCTCCTAGGAAAGAATTGACAACTCTGCAAATATAGGCTTAGCGGGCCAAGGTGGTAACTTTTTGGCATTAATCAAATTATTCTCAACCTTAACAACAATCTTATACGCATCCGGTAAGGTGTTCCCACCAAGAGACTGGATCATCACTGAAATGTCAACATTGAGAGACTTCAGATAGAACATGAATGCCAAATCGACAGGCGGTTGGATAGTAGATCGGATCCTTTCCCAAGTCATGTGAAACTTGGCATTAAAGTAGGTCATGGTCTCCTAAGGCACCCTTTTTATGGTTGCCAGCTGCTGAAATAGAGAAGACCTATCTCCATTGTTTGAAAATCGCTTGTAAAAGGATATCTGAGCTGATACCAAGTATCGATAGTATTGGCTCCCAAAGTGTGGTACCAATCTATTGATTTTACTTTGAAATAGGTTGCAAGTAATCTCAATGCTACATTTTTATCAGCTACACCATGCACCAAACACACGTCTACCACATCTTGTAGATGATCAGATGGTGTTTTTGAGCCTTCCCCAGTGAATTTTGGTACAACTTTTAAAGCAGAGGTTGGGATAGGAGCCCAAATGGATGGTGCTACCGGTGCTATGAGAGGGCTTCTGGTGACCCATGCTACATAATTTATGTTAGCCATTGGTAGTGGGACTGATGGAGGGGTTGGGGCATTCACTGGATGGGTTCTTGTTTGTACTATTGCTAACGGTGGCACTAGCAAGCCAGGGTTGTTCTTTGTTTGGGATCTAGTAACAAGTCTATAGCTCATACACCCACTTTTAATTTAGATACATTCAAACAATTCCCACCGAGCATGCCAAAAAAGGAATTGTTGATGCCTAAAATTGCTAGGAAAATAGCCTTATGGGAAACTCAGTTAATGGGGGACCAATTGCACTAAATTGAGTAACCTCTAGGTTTTAAAGAAGTCAGCTCTTCAAGTATTTAGGGGGTTGGAAAGGGAAAAGGAAGTAGATATATTAAAATAAAATCTAATCTAAGTTGATCTACCATGACTTAAGTATATAGGCACGAGAAATCTTCCTTTCAGATGAGATTTAAGGGCTCATTCAACAATCTACATGTCCAAAAATAATAGAAAGAATAGATGAAAAATCCAAGAAGTTCATCAAATAACATAACATAACTTCCATATGCATTCACTGAGCAAGAAGAGTTCAAGACATGATTTGAATCAGAAAATTTATATTGAAACTATAAAATTCTTGTAGATAAACTACTTAGTACAATAAACAACACAGTATAATTTCTTATCAATTAACTAAGAAATAGAGAGGCTGAAAAAATTAGCATAGTCTATGAGTCTTAATACAATAATAAAAAATATAAAAAAGGCCTACAGTCTTTTTCACTTTTTTCAATGATTTTTGAACCTTTTTTAGAGAGTTGAAGCAGTATATATAGATCATTCCACCGCCAGAGAGCCAATAACTAAAAATATTCCTCAGGCACAGGAAATGATGTTCCAAGGTCATTACAACAAAAAAGATCTCGAAACATGGTATTTAGTCACCTTTGAACAAGATGCGCCCCTCTGTAAATGATGAATGTGGTCCTAGCATGGAAGCAGCGAAACTCTTCATATGACATGTGTTGCCCACCCATAGGGTTGGCTAGGACATGTGGCATAGAGGCAGGGCTTCATACTCATTCATTCCTCCCTTTCGATCAAAATCCCCACAAAGAAGACACATGCAGAAGTATGTGTTTCAAGCGCTGACTGTGGGGTCCACCAAAAAGGTAACCACGGAATGATGCAATGTGGAACACGAGCGGAGCTCAAAGGAGAAACAAAGGATAGAGGACCTTCAAAGGCCCATGGTGCAGACATGTGGTGAAAGGGTGAGGCCTGAGAGAGAAGCAAGGGAAAAAAACCTTCAAAGGCACACATGGATGACATGTGGTGCTAGTGGATGAAGGCACTTCAAAAGGGGCTCGGGAATATTCAAACATATGAAATACAAGTCAGGGTCGATGCAAAAACAAATTCAACAATAACCACCCGAAGGGAGCTCTAAGGATTTTAATCCACAGGTCCCTTACATTTTTATATATGAAATTTTTAAATTTCCAAAAAAAATTATTTTTAAATTTGATTACAAAGATTTTCTATTTTTTATTTTGTTTTCTTAAATTTCTTCCAATGCTTTTGATCTTTATGATTTTTTAATCTTTAAATTTAAATTTTAAAGACTTTTATTTAATTTTAATTTTTTTAAAGGTCTTAAAATATTTGTTAAGGTATAAAGAAATTTTTAATTTTTTGATCTTTTAAATCTACATTTAAAATATTTTATTTAAATCTTTTTGCAATAAAAAGATTTATTTATTGATCTTTTTATTATTATTTTAACATTTTTGATTTTTTGTATTTTTTTGTATCTCTTGATTTTTATTATTTTTGTATTTATGATTTTTTTTTTTGTATTTTAATATTTTATACTTTCAAGACTCTAAAGACATGATGAACGATGCAAAGACAACACAAGGAGATGAGGACAAAGAAGAGAAAATGAGACAACAAAAATGACCAAACCAAAATGAACGAAAGACAAAGATGAAAAGCAAATGACACAACAAAAAGATGGGGATCAAGAATTAGGAATTGGCGAGGCACCTAAACCCAAACAACACCTAAAGGGAAAGTGGGGATCAAGATTAGGAATGAACACAGAACATGAACCTTCAAAAGTGCAAGGTTTCAGTTCCAGTCTGAAACCTGAACCTGAAAGACAGACACACAATGGAAGTGAAGATCAAAATTAGGTTGCAACCAAGAACAAGAACCTTCCAAAGAGGTTCAAGGTTTTGGTTCCATTCCAAAGCCTAATCCCAACACAAACAAGGAAAAAGAGAATAGGCGAAGATCAGATTTAGAATAGCACCTAGAACCTAAACACTCTCTCAAGGAAAAGTTCAGGTTTCATTCCAAAACTTGAGCCTGGCAAAGGAAAAACAAGCAAGGTATAAGGGTTCTGAACAACTCTAAGACATGACCAAAATGACAATAAACACAAAATGAGAGACAAAAATCGAAACAAATGAAGATGGAAAATATGAAATGAGAACAAAAAGCACAAAACATAACGAAACAAACCAGCAAAATGAAAGAAAATAGAGGAGGTCCCCAACTTTTCCAAGAAAAAATTTGGGGCGTATATGCAGGGCATAATAAATGGTGACTTGGCTAGGAAAATGCTCTAAGCATTTTGAGATACACAACCCTCAAAATACCCAAAATCTCTAGTTTACACTCATTCAAGGAAATCTAAGAAGTGCAAACACAATCAAAAGTGGGACACAACAGAGGTCTGAGATGAAACTAAATTTTTTTTGTGTGTGCAAATGATTCATTCACCTCCATAAGTTTTGTCGTGATCAATGTGAAATAGACTCTTCCCAAGCTACGTAGTTTTAAGTTACATCTCTGACATGTAATGATATCCTAGGCATAGCTCTATTGCTAGACAGACATCTATAGCCCTGATAAAGATACCTTTGGTTCTCTCCAAGCATTGTTCTATTACCAGTCAAACGTCCATATCCCTGGTAGAGATACTTGAATCACCCTTTTTGATTGAGTTTATTTTCATATTTCTTTTCTTTTCTCTTTTCTCAAATATTGATTCTTTTGAAGTATAATTTTTGGTTTCCCTCAGTCCTCAAGCAGTGAAGCTTCAGTAATGGGTTTAGAACCATGGTGGACATCATGAAAGAAATGTAACCCTTTAGATTTTTCACTTGGAATAGAGCTACCCCACCTGATGTAAACTAACTGATGGATTTATTAAGATGTGCAAAGCATGATAGACTTTCAAAAACTCCCTAGAAACTTCATACTACAAAATCCTAATCCATGCTAGCATTCCTTAGTTCAAAATGGATGAAGGTAAATCAATTTTTTTAAAGAAACTGACTAAACAAGTGTTTGAAAACACAAATAGAAAACTCTCAAAAAATTCACCTTTCAACATAACTTGTATGCAACAACTCAGTTTCCACTATTAATGAGAGGAACCCCCAAAAGAAAAACAAAAGAAAAGAACAAGGAAAGAGATGAGCAAAAGAAAAGAGTAGATAGACATGATGAACCAACAAAATCAAAATAGAAAAATGAGAACCACAACCAACAAACAAATAACCGAAGACCAAAACAAAAGAAAACAAACAGACCCAAAAGCAAAAACAAAAAAACAAGAGGACACAGAAAAAAGAAAAATAGCATAACAAAAGAAAAGAAACCAAAATAGAAAAATGAGACCAAAACAAAAGAAAATAAACTAAACTAAAAACTGACACTAACCAATCCTAATCCTAAATTAACTCCAAATATGGGTTCTATATACATAAAATTGTGAAAAATTGTACATTGATCCAAATGATTTTTCATTATGTGTAGAAGTATTAATTTGTTAGGTATAGTTTTGAACCTAACAAGCTTATCTTTATACTAAGAAATGTGAATTTTATATGAAATAAATTCATTCTAAGGGTATAAAGTTTGAAATATTAATAGTTGTGGGTTCTTAGTCTTGTCATGATCTACCCACAAACACATTTTATTAACCCCAACATCATAATCAAACTGAAAATCATTAAAACATAGAGGGTAATGAAAAGACACCACCTAATTTAGAAGACCTTCATTTTTTGTTGGGTGTTCATGTCGTATGATCTCCTCTTCACGAGGTCTCAGCTCATGAAACACCATTCCATTTTTCTCCAATATGTGCATGTAAACATAAAGGACATCCATTAGCAATGTATCATTAGCATTCAATACATCCAAACCTTGTTCAAAAATTTCATGCATATCCCTATCACAATCAACACTAGCCTACAACAATAAACTAGTGTATTTAATTTCATCGATACTATCAACTTATATCATGTCTCCTAAAGTACATGCATCACCAATTAAATGGTTAACTTCCTCAACCTTTAAATCAATTTGCTCAACATTTTCCTTACCTCACTTAGCAATCCTTTCAAACAGCAAGAGATCATAATAGCTTACCTCAGGATGTGAACCAAAAGGAAGAACCCTACATGGATCACCTAAAGTGAGGTTTTTTTTGTAGTTGGAATATCCATTTACCAACATCTTTGTATTGCACTTAGATGCAGAGTCCCAGATCAGCTCGGTCTCCTCAGATGGAATGAGCAACAAATTATCCCTATTATCAACTTGCAAGGTCTACAAACCCATGTCCTCTTGAGATGAAGCATTGCTTTCAACACTTTCTTCAAACATGTCACCAAAAAGAGCCTAAAAATTAGCATCCACTCATTTCCATTAATGTCAGAGATACGGATACATGGTGAACAAGGATTTTCTTTGAACAACTCATTTGGAATGCACATATTCAAATCCAAGAAAACACTTATTCAATTCATGTTTATACATATCATCAACTAAAACATGCAAGTCAGTGTCAAGTTCATCACTGTTAAGATCAAATTCATTAGCGCATGCTAAGAAAGGACTTTCTTCAAACAACACATTTGAATAAATAGAATCAAAACTAAGAGGATACTCCCCCATTTCATCATCTTCATCATGTTGAAGTGGTTCAATCCCTGAGACAGTCCCTTGGTCATTTTCTTGACATTCTTCTACTTCTAGTTGAATCTTATCATACATTCCTCGCTGCAATAAAACACTAAACTCATTCATATTAGTACTTTCATCAACATTGAAAGAAAATCTATTTTCTTGATAAGAGTAAGCTTGATACAATTGACCATCGAGGAATACTTGGAGGCTTTGGACATCTCTTCGATCTTCTTTTGAAGATTCCATTTGGGATTCAACCTTTTTTCCTTGACCACAAGATTTATGTGCAAACTTATCCAAAAATATGTTGTTCTTTGTTTCAATTTGTTCACTACTTAAATCAGCAAAGTCATTTTCTTGTGTTAACTCATCAAAGGGTGTTTCTCTCTTATTCACCATCATGAAAGAGTCTATGAATGCATTGATGAACTCATTCTCCACATCTATCAAGTTTGCACTAGGTAGGGAAATTTTGTTAGTTGTTGGATCCATCTCAATGCAAGGATCAAGGTCATCAGATGATGGGGGAAAGCTAAACATCTTCTCACAGCTACCCTCATTGTTGCAGAGTCATTATCATTTTCAAGTGCACTAGTTGTTTCATCTCCCTCATTGAGTGGGTAGGTACTCCAAAGATCTTTCATAAGTATTCAACAATGATCAATTGTCTAAAATATAATTCCATCCTACCTAGGAAAACATGGCAATCCATCTGGGAATGCTAATTTTTCAAATGTATCCTACATCTTTTTGGCCTACTAAGTTTTGATAGCTTCAAATCTCCCAATTCTTCCAATTTCTCCCTTAATCAATTTTGCGCACGTGGGATATCTACCCAACATGATTCGTGCTTTGTTTTTCCTTCATCACATTGATTCTCAACCTACTTAGAAGAGGTGTTCAAAGCATTGGAAGGAGATTCTTTAGTTGTTGACTTCTTATGACAACTGTTTTTTTGTTAATACCTCATCTCTTTAATATGATTGTTAGTATTAACATTTCCAACGAAACTAGATTCTAACTTGATATTTCCATTATGATCTAAATTCATATTCATTTCATGATCTTTGTCAAATAAAACATCGAAATGATATACTTTCCCATCGAATCCTTCATTTATAACTTCATCATGATCCAATGCATTATATGTGGGGGTATGACTGAAAAGATATGATATAGTCACAACTTCATTGACAAGTGGAATACTTACCTCTGTGGTTGGATTTTGTGGAGATAGGTTCTTCCAGTGGTCTTGCATGAGATTGACTTGATATGAAGCATTGGAAAACTTAGTGCTTCAAAGATTAGGAAGGTTGTAGTTTCTTGGTGAGAATAATTGCATCTAGGTAGGGATGGTGGGTAAACCTACGTAGGGCTGCAAAGGATGGAAGTTTGCAAGCACAAGGAGATTATAAACCTGATTTTGGCTTCCCACATTTTTCGTGTCATGTCTAGATTGTACCAATAAGAGATATTTGTTCAATGCATTATGTAGGGATGTAGCCTCACCACAACATCTAACTTTTTTTGTAAATGGAGGGTTCAAACCCCAATAATAATGTTCTATTAGGATATGATCACAAATAACAAAAGTTAAATCTTGAACCCTTTGATACATAAAAAAGAACCTGTGATTGAATTGGTAAATGGGTTCCAGTGGTATCCTTTTCATAGCTACAAATTCATGTGGGGCATGTGAAAGGATCATGATGGGCCAAAAGTGGCAATATGATGGGTATGTGGCTGATGACTATTTTTACCCAAAATTGATGAAACAAAAGGGTTTTAAAGGAGATTTTGA
Organism: Sequoia sempervirens; assembly: GCA_007258455.2. Taxonomy (NCBI): domain Eukaryota; kingdom Viridiplantae; phylum Streptophyta; class Pinopsida; order Cupressales; family Cupressaceae; genus Sequoia; species Sequoia sempervirens. The sequence continues at coordinate 9,701 of VDFB02209806.1, forward strand.
GATTTCCAATGATATAAATTATGATTTACTTCTAATTTAATAAGTAATTATTATTCATTTTCTATTTAAAATTATGACTAAAGTCCTAATTGATAGGTTGATTGAAATTTTTTTATAGCTTTCGAACAATATCACATTTTTGAATCCAAAATGTGTTACATTCTATGCTTCACATACTATAGGGATTAAAAAATAAAAATTGAATTTCAAGTTTTGACCAAGTTAAGGTGGTCAAACATATGAGTTTTATATTTTTAAAAATGTTATAATAAAAAATCATAATTAATTATTCCTTGGAAAAAATTATAAAAAAATATGCATCACATTGGGGCATGAGTCACTCTACTTATATCTAAAATTTTATTTTTGTGGTTAGGGTGGTTAGATAGACACCTACTTCTTATTTTTTCTGAGAATTTAAGTACCACTGCATTGAAGTTCAAATTTTACTTACAGTAGAGATTTGTTTTAAAACCAGTAGTTAAAAACTACATTCAATTTTCTCTGATTCTATTCTTACATATTTTTGAAATAATATAGAGAACTTATTTATTCAAATTTTTCGTCAAAATTTTGCCTAACTCTAAAATTTTGTAAATTTTTTGCCCATAGGGCCTATTTTTTCCATGATGATCTTGCACATACCCTTTGATGGGTGTGATGCACACGCATGAGGATCAAACTAATCCAGGAATAAGATTTCTAATTCTATCCATGATCAAATATAATTTGGTCATAGATTAACATACCATTGCCATGTTGTACCTTTAACTAAATGCTTTGACAAATAATTGACAGATATCTCTATGTTGAATCACGGAGAAAATGATTTAATCCTACAAATGTTGGCATGTTTAGAAGTAATTTTTTATCCAACATTAGGGGGAAAACCAAGGGCTCCCATCATACATGTGACTAGAGTTTCATGAATAAATCGGTATGCATGAAGGGCTACCACACCAAAGTTAAGGTTTTCCAAAGATCAACCCACTCTAACATGCAACAAACAAAAAAAGTTTCTTGAGTGGCCTTCCTAGTTCCAATTTTTTGATGGCCAGAGTGTGACAAAGCAACATGCAGAAAGATGCAATCATCTGCCTCTCTTCCAGAAAAGACCAAGCGATCATTAGTCACCTTCAAGGTCTGGATGTTGGATCCACAACATTGTTGTTTTGTTCGCAGATAAAACTTCTATGTAAACCTACTTTAGCGAGGGTAAAACAAAGAGAAAAAGATAGATTAGAGATGTAAGAAAAAAGGGAATGTTGATTCATTTAATTAACCAAACCTGTCATTCATCAAGGAACACCTAAACTAAACTAAAGAACAAATCAACTTGTAATCAATACAAAGCTTCATTCATTCATAGTGCATAAATTAA
>VDFB02209807.1:0-13866 GCA_007258455.2 Sequoia sempervirens
TCCAATGCTCATCTTTACATGCTTCACTTACTATTTTTGGTTCAACTTCAGAAAGTAGACACAAATTTATTTCACCAGTAGCAGTAGCTCTGCTTCTTGTCAGTACTCCTTTCCTCTTGTTTCCAATGATCTGATTTTCTAAATAATTCTTTTGCACATATTTAGATGTCTTTGGGGACACCACCAAAGCTTCTTTTTCTTCATTCTGCATTTCCTGTTCTTCCACAATTTCTTCAACCTCTATGTAGTCAGGTTCATTTGATACATATCCATCAACTTCAATTGAATTATTTAATGCTTCATCCACCTTAACATTTGTGCTCTCTACAATATTTCTTAGCCTTTTATTGAAACATTTGTAAGGTTTGCTTCTAGTAGAGTATTCATAAGACATACCTTCATCACATTCAAGATCAAACTTCCCTCAGATTTTTCATCCCTTTCTTTGATATAACTATACATCCAAATTTGGACACTTAATTTATCAAAATTTATCACTTTTCGCCTAAACATCCTCCTATCCGAGTTAATTAAGTAATATTACTATTATTTAATTCTACCAAATCCATAAGGTATTTAATTAATAATTAAATACCTTACCCTCTTTTAACTTTTCATCAAATAATTAAATAAATATTACATTTATTTAATTCCTCACATGTCATTTTCATCTAACCTAATCCATTTCCTAATCTCTTCATTAAGGATGTGCACATGCCTAATCCTTGATTAGGATGTGTCACATCCTCCAACTTTTGCAAGTTGGCTTTTAATCCATATTAACCCCTAATTATCCTCTAATTACTAATTAGTTAAGCCTAATCACTACCTTGGTCAACTCTCCCCATCTCCCAAGGAATTTTTAATTCCTTTTTATTCACCCTAGGCTCCTCTCTTCCCCATGTGAATTTTTAATTCACATTTTATTCCTTCTAGAATCCCCTTTTCCCATGCACCTTCTAGAATATTTGACTTGTCACATCAAGTCACATGTGACAAACTCCCACCTTTTTGGGAACATTGTCTTATCCACCAGATTTTTCCAATCATTGTGAATTTTTAATTCACTTTTATTTACCCAAGATTCTTCCCATCTCCCAATGTACTTGGAAGGTACTTGTCCTTCCTCCACCTCATGTACCTTTTTGACACATCACCTACACATCATCTCACCCTTAGCCATCTCATATTCCACATGTCAAGATGTGAGGGCTTGTGGGTTCTCAACCCACCATAGCCCTTCATCTTGACCTTGTTGGATCAATCTCAACCATTGAATTCTCTAGAGAATTCAAGTTTTCCTATAAATACCCCCTCATCAAGGGCATTTTCAACACTTAGTCATTTTGCAACTACATGCTGCCATTTTGTGCACTCATCTAGCCTACAATTACATCCACTTGCATTCACATCCAAGCACATAGTAAAATCCTCCATTTTAGCCACATCAAGAGCCATCAAGGAGCACACATATCATTCTAAGCAAGGGCCAATCAAAGAGATATCAACAGCAAGGAAGGTAAAACCATTTGTCTTGTGCTATCTATTTTCCTTATTGTTTTGTCACTCTTTTTTGGCTAATCTTGAGGTGTCCTTGGTCTATTATCATTCGTATTTTGAGTTATTTTATGCACTAAGATGGGATAAATTCCAAGGTTCACAATCACATTTGCTTCCAAATACCTTAAAATATTTTACAGAGGGAATTATTCCACACCATAGCTGGTAGGGGGTCTTAGTACTATTCTTTTCTTGAATTCAATTGAACACATAAACAAGTATGAATAGCTTCTCTCGAGTAAACTTCCAGTAGACCCTTCATAATCATTGATCTAGCAACTTCTTGAATTGTTTTGTTCTTCTTTCAACAACTCCATTTTGATGAGGAGTTCTAGGAGCAAGATAATTGTCTCTTATTACATGAACTTACAAACATGTTAGAACTTATTGGAGGTGAATTCACCACCTCTGCCAAACCTCAAACATTTTATTCTCAAATTTGCTTCATTCTCAACCATAGCCTTAAATGCCTTGAATCTAGCAAATGCATCAAATTTTTCTCTAAGAAAAGTAACCCATGTATATCTAGAGTAATCATCAATCAAAAGCATAAAATACTTGTCACCTTGTAGACTTCTCACCCTTGTAGGACAACAAAGATCTATATGAATCAAATCCAGTAGTCCGATAGTAGATTGTTCCTTTGATCTAAAGCAGTTTCTTACTTGCTTTCCAAACTGACAATCCTTGCAAACAACATTAATAGGCTTTGTAATCCTTGGTAAATATTTTAAAACTTGCAATACACTGATCCTCACTAAATTGTCAAAATTCATATGACACATCCTCTGGTTCCATAACCAACTATCATTAATCTAAGTCATAAAGCATTTTCCATCAACACCCTTAAGTTGATAAATATTTCCTTAAGACTTCTTTCCTCCAACAATCACTATTCCAAATCCTTTCCTAATTTCACATATTTCATCCTCAAATACAAGATTATATCCTTTACTACACATCTATCCAACACTCAAGAGATTATACCTTAAACCCTTAACATAGTAGACATCATCAGTATTATGCTTTCCATGAAAATTGATTGAACCTATCCCACAAATCTTAGCACCAGTATCATCTCCAAACTTAACTAAGCCTCCATCATATTTTTCAAGTTTAACAAACTTACTCTTATCATCGGTCATGTGATGTGAACAACCACTATCAACAACCCAGTAGTTATTTTCCTATTTAGCATGAGGAGCATAAATTATGGTATCTTCAACTTTCTCTGGAGCACTTTCCTTTACCCATCTTTCAGTATTAGTAGTAGATTCATCTTTTATGGCCAAGAACAAGCATTCATTGTCATCAAAATCTCCATAATCAGATTCTTCATAAGAAATAATAGCATCTTTATTCACATAATATGCTCTCTTAATCATCTTCCCTTTGTTTTCTTTGCTTAATCTATGTTTATTCTTCTTAGCTCTTTCCAAAAATCTCAAAGGATAATGACCTATTCCCCCACAACTAAAGCATCTAAAAGATAGCTTACCTTCATACTTACTGAAGCCCTTTCTCATCCTTCTCACAAAGTTATCTTCCACTTCATCGAGGTTCTCTTCTTTCAACTTCAAATTTTGTAGCTTTGAAAGCAGTTTCTATCTTGGATCCATTTCTCAAGTTGGGATTTCTCATTTCAAATGATGTTAGAGTACCAAATAACTAAACTTTAGTATAAGTCTTGTAATCTATAAATTCCTCAATAGAAAATACCTTTTCACTATATGCATCAAGGAGAGTTTTGAGAATATTCTTTACAATCTTGAATTCATCTACTGTAGCACCAAGTCCTTGTATTCCACCTACCAGATCATCCACTCTTTGTACATAGGATTTAATCTTCTCATCTTCAGACATTTGCAGGATCTCAAATTGTGCCTCCAAATTCTATAACTTCACTTCTTTAACCTTTTCATCTCCTTCATGAATCTTTCCAATGCATCCCAAACGTCTTTAGTAGTCTTCAAATTTTGAACTTTAATCAATTCAGAATGTGAAAGACTATTCTTCAAAATGAATTTTTCCTTATTTTTTTCTTCATGCACCTTGATCTCTTCAGATGTACTCAGACCATTAGCAGGAGGACTGTATACAGTCTTATAATCCATCTCAATATCATATCCACAATATTTCAAACATCCTTCCATCTTAATTTTCCAAAGGGAATAATTAGTCCCATTGAACCTAGGACACTTAATAGTGATCTTTCTCACCATCTCGAACCTTCCTCGAGTGGTTAAGCTCTTCAAGAAGGAACCAATCTCTGATACCAATGATTGAATAAGAGAATTGAGAGGGGGGGTGAATCAATTGTAGCAAATTTAACCTTTAAATACTTTCACTAGAAATCAAATCTATAATCATTCACAAATCCTTTACTCTGCTAATATGATTAATCATTAAGTGTAAAAGAAAAAACTAAAAGAAGCAAAACCAACCACACAATAACACCAAATTTACATGGAAAACCCAATAAGGGAAAAACCATGGTGAGGATTAGCTCACAATATAGAGAATATCGAAACTAAATACAAAGGCTCATTTCTAGAAAATCTCACTGCCAATACAAGACTCACTATCTAGAACAAGACTCACTATCCAATAAGGGTTAACCTCCCAGAAGGCTCACTGCCACAAAATTACAAAAGAAGACAAAAGAGATTTTTTATAGAGAGAAAATAATCTAAATGTAACAGAGATTTATACCACAATTCACTCACACACTTGTAGACATGCTTGAATGATAGAGTACAACTTTAGCTCACTTCCTGCAGACACTCTGCAATTAGATTTCACATTGATCTACTCAAACTCACATCACACACACACAATTTCACATCTATCTTGCATATATCTTGCTCTTGCATTCACTCATGCTATTTCACAACATCTCAACTTATATTTATACCATATTCAACTTTGAAACTCATCTAAAGTTGGCCACACACCATTTATATTTATAAATTCAAATTAGGTCAGTGCCAAAACATTCTAGGATGGAATTAGAATGAGGGTGACCTAAACACACACTAAATGAGGACCTAAATAAGTCCTAGCATGCTTCTATGATCTTCGTATGTAGTTTTTAACACAAGGTCAACCAAAACAAGTGTAAAACACATAAATCAATTAAGCACATGCCACCTTAACATGATCCAATCTTTTCAAATAACAAAATTAACTTGAACATGACCTCTTCAACTTATCCTAAAAACCACAAGTCATAAAACTCAAACAAGAAGAAATCCAGAGTAACCGCATCTCTCCCAAACCTTAGCTAGACACACAGAAAAGTACGGCTCACAACTGGTGAACATAACTCATACTGTACAAAAATCCAAAAAACTAAAATTTGGATATAGTAGCTTCCAACAACCATGAACAATACCTCAGATCCTTACTAGCATAACAACACATTTCAGAGCAAAACCCAGAGCAAACAATGAATACCAGCAACCTTTCTCTATTACAATTTTCTCAATATCCTCAACATATACAACCAATATGACAACAATGACAACAACAACTAGTTGACCAATTAACCAATTGACATAAATGACAACACCTTCATACTTGCAACAGAAGAGAAATCATTGCATATTATTTTTTTCTTTTTTTAGTTGGGCCTACCTAAGAGACACATCCTAACAGAGAACTTGAAGGCGACCCAAACTAGTTTTTCCCTCAGGACAGTATATAAAAGTATGAGGCGAAAGCCAAGGGAAAACTACCATTAGCTGTCATTGTATAGTGCCATTTCAAAAGTACCAGGACGGTATATAAAAGTATTAGGAAAAAGTCAAGGGAAAACTACCATTAGGTGTCACTATATAGTGCCATTTTGAAAGTACAAGATACCCACATCGTTTATGTGAGGTGATTTTATTATCACTAGTAGGATTGGTTAAAGCCTTAAGTCGCTTGCTAGATGCTCACATAGTGGCAAGTCCCCAAGTTGTGACTAGACACCATTTTAGTAGCCACCCTTATTGATTGACTTATATTGGCATCACTCTTAGTGCAAGGGTGTAGCACTACACCCTAAAAGTTACTCACCATATGACTCCCTTGAGTTGAGACAAAAATCCTTGGTGGAGCATAAGTTAATTGTTTTACTTGTAACTTTTTGGGGAGAGGGTGATTTGGGTTATCCTTCCATTCCATGAAGCCCCTATCCGTCCACTGTCGCAAATACAAAGTGTTTTATGGGGTTCTTACCTTTTTCAAAGGAGATTCCAAGTTGTGGACCTGAGTGTTGCACCATTGGACATTGACCTGAGGGATAGGTAGTGCTTGATTATTTTCAATATGTGTTTATACTAGTGGAAATTGGGATGAATAACCCCCAAACATACACATGCACATACCAAAACTTTCACAAAGCCAACAACCAAATCTATCTTCAGAGTGTTTTCTATGTTTTTAGAGTGTCTTTAGTCATATTTCTGAAAACCATTTGAGATCATTAAACTTGAAACTAACACACAGTTCACCGCACTTGCAGAAACAGTGAACCACAATTACCCGATTATCAAACTTTTAGAGAATACTTGTCCAATATTGTTCTTAATCATCTTGACAGTGTTATTATCATCTAAACATTAGACTTGCAAAATTTGATCAGTCCATTCCATAATTTTCATTTAGGTTGCATTTTCTATCCTTGCCTAGCATAGTAAATCTTAGGTTTGGCTTAGGTTGCACATACATTTTAGATTACAGACATAGGAAGATTATCAAGCCTTTGGAAAATTCATGGTTGCTTATTCAAATTGTCTTTGATAGTTATCTTTCAACTTATTAATCACCATCATCATCATTGTCACCATCAAAATTGGGTCTCAAACTTATGTCTTAGTTTAGACTCATCCTATCAAAATCTCTCAGTATTGGTCCTCAAGAAGGTCAATGACAATTTGGTTTGTAATCTCGGATCAACATAGCTTGGTTATTTTCTTATATCTTTAGGTCCATATCAATAGTATCATTTGACATCCCTTAGTCTCATTTAGCTTCATTTTCATACCACATCATTTGGTCATAAGGTTGTTATCATCATTGCATCCAAAAACGTAGTCTTAGGTGCATTGTCTTTTTCATCCTCATATCCTTAAAATTAAAAAAAAAGTTCAAAAACATAGTATAGTCTCATATCCCATTTTGCATTTATCATCCTTGCATTATCATGTTCACCTTGAAAATATTACATGGTTGAAACAAGATCACGAAAAAATAGAAAGGACATGGATTCCTCAAGTGACCTCTTTTCTAGTCCTCCTCATGGCACAAAAATTGGATCAAATTCAAATCAATCTTCACCATCAGAAAGAGAGACACTGCAAAGAGAATCACAAAACACATTTGATAACCTTGGCTTAATAGAATTCAACAAACGTTTAACTCCAGAAGAGATTAAAAGAGCCTCCCAAGATCCAAGGATTATACACATTGTAGATGAGCTTGTTAGTGTTGATCCAAACAATTTTTTTTGTGCACTAGCTAAGAAAGTACCAAAATTCCTCAAGGATATGATGTTTCTACACTTGTAGAGAGAGCTACACAAGGACTAAACCAAGGTTCCATCCAAAACACATTCTCATTAGGAATTCCATCCTCACACCAAATGTTCACTAGCCTACCATTTGGGACAACAACACACATGGCAAAAACGTACACATTCCTAATCCACCAACATTTGGAAACAAGAGAACTCATGCCACAATACAAGGACAAACTTTTACATTCGGTGCCTCATCATCAAGCTCCATGGGTATGACATTCACAAATCCTCTATTCCAACACACAAATCAAGGTCCCACACCTCAAAATCAACCCAATAAATCAAGGAGGATCCATATTGTTCCACGTAAGGTACCAAATCAATTTCAAAACACAAATCAAGGTCCTACACCTCAATTTCAAAACAAAAACCAAGGTTCTACACCATCATTTCAAAATATAAACCGAGGTCCAAAATTTCAATTCCAAAGTACTAATCAAGGTCCAACACCACAATTTCAAAATTCCACACCACACATGGACATGAATTTTGGGGCAAATCAATATACCAATTTCATTCCAAATCAAAACAACACTAATGCAACATTCACACATCAATATCAACAAGGTCCCATGCAAAAAAATTCCACTCCAAATCCAACATTTGACACTAATGCTATCATGCAAAATAAACCAAACACAACACCATCTCTCGCAGACATCTTAATGCAACAAATACAAGAAATACAACAACAAATGACAAACATGTAATTAGGGAACACCAAAAAGATATTCTATGGAGGAATTGTGTGCTTATCCATTTGATAGAAATCTATACATGCCACCTTTCCCTCCACATTTTACTCCACCAACTTTTACCAAATTCAAAGGGAAAGGAAATCCAGTGGAACACATATGAGAATTTAACATGACATGTATGGATATTGGATATGAGCCTACTTATTTGATGAGACTATTTCCATGAAGTCTTGTAGGATAAACTCTAGATTGGTTTGCACACCTTCCTCCAAGGATTCAGACATGGGGTGACTTGGTTACGAGATTCATTAATCAATTTACCTACAATATAGAAGGTGACATGACCCTCAAAAAATTGCACACAACTAAGCAAGATGAGGGAGAGTCACTCACATCATTCTACCAATGATGGAAAAGTATGGCTAGCAAGAGTCCTTACAACATACTTGAGAAATAGTTAGTCCCCATGTTTGTGGAAAACCTTAACATTGAATTTGTTGCAAAAATGAAGAAAGGAATGAAGGTGTTGTCATTGATGTCAACTGGTCAACTGGTTATCTAGTTATTGTTGGATGTATATGCTGAGGATGTTGAGAAAATTGTATTAAAGGAATTCTACAGGAATTCTATTGTTGCTCTGAGTAATGATCCGGTATTTTCCCCTATGTTCATGCGGTTTAGATATGTTGGTCATGGTTGTTGAAGGTTGCTATATCCATAATTTTGGCTATTAGTTTGTTGTGAAGTTCAAGTTGTGTTCACCAATTGTGAACTATATTTTCTGTGTTTTGGTTGAGGTCCGAGAGAAAAATTGTTGGTCTGGATTTCTATTAGATGAAGTCTTTTGACTTACGATTCTAGAGTTAAGATGTTCTGATTGCATTGAAGATATTTTTGGTTTCTGGAAGTTTCAAACTTAATTGTTCTATGCGTTTTACACTGGTTTGGACGACCTTGTGTTAAGCACTATCTTCGATGTTGATGAAGTGTGTTGGATCTATTTTGGGTCTCGGTGAAGCATGTGGTTGGGTTGTCCTCATTCTAATTCCACCCTAGGATGTTTTGGTGCTGACCTAATTTGAATTTGAAGTTGGATGACCAACTTTGATCTTTTTCAAGGTTGGAGATAGTATAAATATAGGGGGTGATCCCACAATAGTGGTTTACAATTTTTGGACAAACTAGACACTAAAATTATTATTTTTAACTAAATCTTCACATTCGGGCACCTATAGCGGCTAAACTGTGAGGAATTTGAAAATGATGCAAACTAGAGTCTCGTCACAATTTGTTTGTAGATTCTAAAAATATTTTTTTCAAAACTTTTGGAATCAGATTGCACTTCTTTTCCATCTCCCACAAAAACTAGTTTTTTTCAGAAAACAATATTTTTAAAAAGTGATGCACATTGTATAATGCATAACTTTTTTTTCCATGAAGGATAAAAATTCTAATTCTTCGAATTTAGATTTGTAACTGATATCTAGTGCTTCCACTTAGTTAGATAGTTTTTATTGAATATTTTTTCTTTAATCAAGTTTTGAAGTCAAACCAATTACAATTCAACATAGTGCCACCACATAACGACAACTTTTTGTATATATCAAAATTCATTTTTTTTGTTGGATCAAGGACTTCAATATTTGGTGCACTCATATTTTTCAAATTTTTTTGATAATGTAATTTTTTCCACATGTCTTGAACATAGACCTTCATTTTCAATGAAAAACCTATGTTTAATAAAACTAAAAAAACAAATACATAATAAAATTATTATTCGTTGGATAGCTCATTCTGAGGACTACCTGATTCTAGTTGGGTTTTTGAAGACTCCTCCATTTTCATCCTCAACTTGAGCTTTGAACATAAAAATTTAGGGTTTTCAAGGTGCCTGAGGGGAGAATGAGGGCAAGGGGGGTTTGGTCAAACCCATAGGGGTTCGGCTGAACCCCGAACTTCCCAAAAGGGGTTTTTCAATTTTTTTTTGTCCATGCATGCATTAGTATGGTTCACTCGAACCTTGGTTCGACCGAACATTTTTTTGGTTTGTTCGAACCCCCAAAATCAATTTTTTTTCCATAGGTTCATTTTTGGTGAGTTTTCCATCCTCCATCAAATTGTAAACCACTATTGTGGCTTCACCCTAGGATGAGGTAGTAATGAAAGATACACAATAGAAAAGAAGGAAGATAAGTGAAAGAGTAGACACAAATTTGATGCTATTCATAAAGTGTGTGTGAGTTGTGTGTGGCAGATTAGTACGAAGCTTAATGTTGAGTTTTCACATGCAATGAGAAAAAGATGAACTCTATTATTCATGCATGTTGATCAAGTGACTGTGGTGGAATCCTTTGTTGCATTGGGATTGTAGTATCTTTGTAACAAGTCTTCTTTTTCTTCTTTGTATCTCTATGGCAGTGAGCCCTCCAAGTTGTAGCCCTATTGGATAGTGAGTCCTTATTTTCAGGCAGTGAGCCTTGTTTCAGGTAGTGAGCCTTTTTGTAATCGATTTTGGTATTATCTATAGTGTGAGTTAATCTTCACCATGGTTTTTCCATCATTGGGTTTTCCATGTAAATCTGGTGTTATTGTGTTTAAGTGTTGGATTTGAGTTTCTGCATTGGAATTTGATGATTAATCACTTAAGTAGTTTTAAGTATAAGTTCTAGTGATTAAATTAAAGGTTAAAATCTACAACAACTAATTCACCCCCTCTCATTTTTCCTATTCAATAATTGGTATCATAGCTTGGTTCCTTGGTGGAGAGCTTAACCACTTGAGGAAGGTATGGGATGGCTGGAAAAATGGTTTTTGATTATCCGAGGTTTGATGGAACTAATTATGGTATCTAGAAAGTATTGATGGAAGAATATTTGGAGTATTGCGGATATGATGTAGAGAAAGCTTACAAGAATCCTTACACTCCTCCTACCAATAGTCCAAGTACACTTGAAGAGATTAGAGTACATGAAGCGAACAATAAGGCGAAGCTCATTTTGAAGAATAGTCTAGTACATTTTGAGTTGATTAAGGTTTAGAATTTGAAGACAACTAAGGAATTTTGGGATGCTTTAGAAAGAGAACATGATGGTGATGAAAGAGTTAAAGAGGTGGAATTGCAAAATTTGGAAACGTAGTTTGATCTTTTACATATGTTCGAAGATGAAAATGTTAAAGCTTATGTAGAGAGATTGGATGAGGTAGTGGATGGAATGCAATCACTTGGCACCACTATAGATGAAACCAGGATTATAAAGAAGATTCTCAAAAATCTTCCTGATGCTTATAGTGAGAAGGTGAGTGCTATTGAGTAGACAATAGATTATAAGACTTGTACTAAGGATCTGCTATTAGGATTTTTGACATCTTATGAGATGAGGAAGTGAAGTCTAAGAAATGGAGGCAAATCAGAGACTGCCTTTAAAGCTACAAAAGTTGAAGATCCGGATGAAGAAAATTTTGATGAAATAGAAGCTAATTTTGTAAGAAGAATGAGAAAAGGATCTGATAAGTATGAAGGTAAGTTTCCCTTTAAATGCTTTAGTTGTGGAGAAATAGGTCATTATGTTGCAAGATGTTCGGAAAGAGCTAAAATAAATAAACAAAAATATGAGAAAGAAAAGAAAGGAAAGAAGATTAACAAAGCTTACTATGTGAATGAGAATGCTAGTATTTTTTATGAAGATTCAAAATATGAAGCTCCAGATGACAATGAATGCTTGTTCTTGGCGATTAAGGATGAACCTACTACTAATTCAAAAAAAAGATAAAGGAAAGCCCTTCGAAGAAGGAGAAGGAGAAAAATGAAGGTACGGTTATCTCTGCCCTACATGCTAAACAAGAAAAGAATTTTTGGGTAGTTGATAGTGGTTGTTCACATCACATGACTGGTGATAAGAGTAAGTTTGTTAAACTTGAGAAATATGACGAAGGCTTGGTTATGTTTGGAGATGATACTGGTGCTAAAATTGTGGGATAGGTTCAGTAAGTTTTGATGGCAAGCATCATACTGACGATGTTTATTATGTTAAGGGTTTAAGACATAATCTGTTGAGTGTTGGTAGATGTGCAGAAAATGATATAATCTTGTGTTTAAGGATGAGAAATGTGAGATCCAGAAAAGGATCTGAAACATTGATTGCTATGGGAATGAAATATGAAGGGAATATCTATCAACTTAATGGTGCTGATGGACAATGCTTTATGACTTAGATAAATGATAGTTGGTTATGGCATAGGATAATGTGTCACATGAATTTTGATAACTTGGTAAGGATTAGTGTTGTTTAGGTCGTGAGAGATTTACTAAGAATTACAAAGCCTGTTAATGCTATTTGTAGAAATTGTCTATTTGGGAAGCAAGCAAGAAATCATTATAGATCAAAAGAACAATCTACTACTGGACTACTGGATTTAGTTCATACAAATCTCTGTGGTCCTATGAGAGTGTGAAGTCTACTTGGTGAAAGGTGCTTTATTCTTTTAATTGATGATTATTCAAGATATACATGGGATGCATTTCTTAGAGATAAATTAGATGCTTTAGATAGATTCAAGGCATTCAAGGCTATGGTTGAAAATGAAGCGAATTTGAAGATAAAATGCTTAAGATTTGACATAGGTGGAGAATTCACCTCCCATGAGTTCAATATTTTTTGTGAAGTGCATGAAATAAAGAGACAGTTATATGCTCTGAGAACTCCTCAATAGAATGGAGTTGTTGAAAGGAAAAATAGAACAGTTCAAGAGGCTACTAGATCAATGATCATTGAAGTTGGTTTACCATAAATTTAATGGAAAGAAGCTATTCATACTGTTGTTTATGTGTTCAATTGAGTTTAGGAAAGAGAAAATAGTACAAAGACTCCCTATGAGCTATGACACAAAAAAATTCCTACAGTTAAATATTTCAAGGTGTTTGGAAGCAAATGCTATATGAGAAGAGATGAGGAAACTTTGGGTAAGTTTGATGCAAGAAGTGATGAAGGAATATTTCTTGGATACTCTACTAAAATCAAGGCATACAAATGTTTCAATAAAAGACTCGAGAATATGTTGGTGTGAATAAGTCTTGTACCTAGTTTATTCCTTTACTAGGGACTTAGGGGACTTAATTCACATGTTAAGTTTACTTAGGATATTAGTTGTCATATCTAGATAAGCATTAGTTGTCTTATCTAGAATTTCCACTTTCCTAGGTAGTTATGAGTTAGTTGTCTCATGTGATAGGATTAAGACACTTGTCATGATCTTGTCTTATCCTATCTCTCATCCTTGCCTTTATAAGCAAGGCATCTCTAGCATATTTGTTAATTTGGCATATAGCATTGTATAGTATTGCATTGATCATATTGTATCATATTGCAATCCTTGTTTGGTGGAATAGCATCTTCCATTGTTGCTTCTCTCTATCTCTTGTGGAGGTTCTTTGGCGTTGCAGATTGAAGATCTTGGGTTGTTAACTCCAACATGGTATCAGAGCTTTGAATCTGGCAAGCCCCTTCCATTTCTTTATTAGAGAGTTTCCATCAATTTCTATTGTCATTTTTTGAGTTCTTGTATCCTATATTGCATGCTTGCATTTTGGTGAGATCTGGTGATTGCAACGCTTTTGGCTATAGTGGCAGCATTTTAGGTTGTCCCATTGCGTCCAGGAGGCTCGAAAAAGTCAGATCTGGCTTTTGTTTCACTTGATTTCGTCACCATTTGCAGCTTTGGCAAAGAAGGGTTTCGAGCTCAGATCTGGTGAACAACATTTTACAGGTGCACTTTGAGCCAAAACTAAGTCTTCCATTGCGTCCGGGTGGCCGTTTCCAATTTTTTTGATATATAACTTGCCTATATTCGGCAAAAGTTGTCTTCGGGGCAAACAAATTTTTTAGCCGAGGCGCCGTACGGCCCCTCGCGCAGGTACGACGTCGTCAGAATTTTTTTTTTTCCAAAAAAAATTAATTAAATTTCGGCTTTTTAATTTCCGGTCGGAATTTTATTATTCTGTCGGCATTGTTTATTGAAAAATTTCAAAAAGAAAATATTTGTAAA
>VDFB02209809.1:0-28315 GCA_007258455.2 Sequoia sempervirens
ACATACCCATCATATCGCCACTTTTTGGCCCATCATGACTCTGCACATACCCATGTATATGTGTGTATATATATATATATATATATATATATACCGGCAAGGCTGAAAAAAATCTTGACCAAACTATAACCCATATGCCAAGTCTACCTCGACACCAAAAAAGAGGAAAAATGGTGAGGTTGACGAAAATTCTGCGCAAAGTTGACACAAGTATAGCCTAAGCTAGAGAACAATAATCAATAATACCTAATGTAACTAAACATAGAATGGGAAAAATTAATTATTTTATTATGTTCCAACCATAACTAGATAACGAAATCCATAAATCAAACAACATTGGTTTCAATAGCCACCCAGATGCAGAAAGCCACAATATAGCCCATGCTATACAATAAGAATCAATCAAAACTCCATAACCTTAACAATTTTAATCTTCCATATATATTGATATTAAAATATATCCTATATAGCCTTAGGGAGAGAACAATAATCAATAATACCTAGTGTAACCAAACATAGAATCAACAACATTAATTGTTTTATTCTATTCCAACCATAAGCAAAAAATGAAAGACATAGATGAAACAACATTACTTTCAATGGCCACCCGCATGGAGTAAGTCACAATATAGCCTAAGATATACAATAAATATATATATATATATATGTATGTATGTATGTATGTATACAAATGTGTGTGTGTATATATATATATGTATATATGTATACAAATGTGTGTGTGTGTGTGTATATATATATATATATATATATATCGGTAGGGCTATTGAAAATTCTGAACAAAGTTGACACAAGTATATCCTAAGCTATAGAACAATAATCAATAATACCTAATGTAACCAAACATAGAATGTAAAAAATTAATTATTTTATTTTGTTCCAACCATAACCAGATAACAAAAGCCATAAATCAAACAACATTGGTTCAACAATCACCCAGATGCAGAAAGCCACAATATAGCCTGAGCCATACAATAAGAATCAACCAAAACTCCATAACCATAACAGTTTTAATCTTGCATATATATATATATATATATATATATATATATATATATATATATATATATATATATATTGATATTAAAATATATCTTCTATAGCCTAGAGGAGAGAACAATAATCAATAATACCTAATGTAACCAAACATAGGATCAACAACATTAATTTTTTTATTTTGTTCCAACCATAAGTAGAAAGTGAAAGACATAAATGGAACGACATTACTTTCAATGGCCACCTACATGGAGTATGCCACAATATAGCCTGAGCTATACAATAATAATCGACAAAAACTTCATAGCCTCTACAATTTTATTTGGTTGCAAACATAGCCATAAAGCGCAAATATGAAACACAAACTGTACAAGAATATATATGTATATATATGTGTGTGTGTATATATATGTATATATATATATGTATATGTATATATGTAAATGTGTATATATATGTATATATGTGTGTGTGTATACATATATATCCCTTTTGACAGGTGCCATATCAACTAAATGCAAGCCATAGAGAGAGACCTAGGGGAAATTGAAATATATATATAAATATATGTGTATATGTGGACATATATATAATTATTTTATTTTCTTCCAACCATAACTAGAAAACGAAAGCCATAAATAAAAAAAATGGTTTCAATAGCCACATAGATTCAGAAGCCACAATATAGGCTGATCTATACAATAAAAATCGACCAAAACTCCATAACATTAATTTTTTTAATATTACATATATATATATCTATTGATATTAAAATATACCTTATATAGTCTAAGGCAGAGAACAAATATCAATGATACCTAGTGTAACCAAAAAAAGAATCAACAACATTAATTATTTTATTGTGTTCCAACCATAACTAGAAAAGGAAATCCATAAATCAAACAACATTACTTTCAACAACCACCCACATGCAGCAAGCCACAATATAGCTCGAGCTATAGAATAAAAATCGACAAAAACCCCAAAACCTCTACAATTTAATTTCATTGCAAACACACCCACAAAGAGCAAACATCAAACACAAACCCTATGTAAATGTGTGTGTGTGTGTGTGTGTGTGTGTGTGTGTACATATATATATATGTGTATGTATATATGTGTGTGTGTGTATATATATGTATATATATCCCTATTCCCACCATATCAACTAAATGCAAACCATAAAGATAGACCCATGGGAAATTGAAATATATATAAATGTATGTATATATGTACACACACACACACACACATATATATTGATATTAAAATACACCCACTATAGCCTAGAGAAGAGAACAATAATTAATACCTAATGCAACCAAACATTGAATCAACAACATTAATTGTTTTATTCTGTTCCAAAAATGAAACGATATACCCTAAGGCACAACATTAACTATTTTTCCTCTTGTTCTAGCCATAGCAACAAAGCAGAAGCAATATATTAAGCAAACATTGAATGAATAGAATTAATTGTTTTGTTCTATTCCAAAAAATGAAATTATATAGCATGAGGCAGAGTATTAACTATTTTTTATTCTATTCCAGCCATAGCCACAAAATGGAAGTGATAAATTAAACAATATTGGTTTCAATAGTGACCCAGATGGAGAAACGATCTATATATATATGCATGTGTGTATATATATATATATATATGTATATGTATATATACATCTATATATATATGTATGTATATGTATATGTATATATATGTATGTATACACACACACACATATGTGTAGATAGGTAAAAATCCAAAGGTTTATATGTGTTGAAAACAATAAACTAATTAAATCCTATCAAGCACCATCAAGTACAAACTAGAACGAAAATGCAAATAAACAAAGAACATGCAAACCAATTTTAAAACTAGACTTGATTGATCTCCATGGCTCTTCTCCACCTGCATAATAATGCAAGATTTTGAAGGTTGATTGTTGACGGAATGTTGGTTGCTCAATTCTGCAGCATAGCGACCTGATCAGGATGATAGATGGCAATGGATGGAAGATAGAAGAATGATTTTGATAGCATAAGGATGTATGAAGAATGTGTTTAAAATGGCTTGCGAAAGGTTAGATTTATAGATTTTTGATGTGGACAGAGATAAGATTTGATAAAATTGATAAGGATTTGATTTTTGACAAAACAGGAAATACAATGAAATGAGATAAGATTTTTAAAAGATAGAAAGTTTTTGATTTATTGTTTTAAAGGAATTAAAACAAGATAAGATAAGATGTGAAAAGATGAAAGATTTTGATTCTCTTTCAAAGGAAATAAATCTTTAAAAAAATTAGAAGGATAATTGATGAATTGTCTATTTAAATAAATTAATTAGATACACATGAGTTCAGATTTTGGAAAGAAAGCGAGAAGATCCTTTTAAGATTTTATTAATTAAATAAATATTTGATTTATTTAATTAATGTTGGATTTATGATTTCATTGATTAAAATTATTTAATTAACATTAGAGGAATGGATGGAAATGATTTAATTAATTAAATAATATAAATTATTTAATTAACATTAAAGGAATGGATGGATTATGCATAGGAAGGGAATAAATGAAATTAGTAAAATAAATAAGATTTATTTAACTAATTAGATGATGACATGGGTACCTAGGGGCAAAACATGATACAAGGTGTCTAAATGATGTGATGTTGTGACAAGGCATCATAAGAGGACAATTTTTTGATGTCTACATTTTGACCCTCTTTGAAGTGATGTTCGAGATGATGAGATTTGTGTCGAGTAACATCATTTCAAAGAAGTTAAGGTATGGATAAAGGAAGATGGATAATGATAGAAAGATAGGATGATGGAATGATGATTCTCCCTCGACAGCATAGGCGGGTTGGACAAATATGGGTAGGATCTCTAAATGAAATGAAAAAGGGAGGGATAAGATGAATGATGCAAGATAGAAAGTGGATGAAGGAGATGAAAGTATGCGCTATGCTGCAATGAAGGTGAGAAACCATGATGTTTGATGTAGCACTAGACGTTATGCTCCAAGATAGATGAACCAAGGTGACGATGTGTCTTGTGCCCTGACATAATACAACCTTGTCTAGATGTATGAGGAATTAGACTTACAGAATTAAAGTCCTAATGCACAAAACGTATGATGTGACCTTAGATGCAAAGGATAGTGCAAAAAGCTACTCCAACATACACAAGATATGAATATTAGCTGGAATGATATGGATTTGATATAAATGCAAGATAAAATGATAAAACACACAAGCAAGCAAGCAAGCATGCACAAATGATTCAAAAACAAACAAGGAATTGTCCCTGTTAAGCTGTAAACCGCTGATTAATTGATTGATTGAGAATGATGAGAGTCTTGTCATTGCGGGGAATGATATATCCCTAGATCAACACAAGGATGACTGATAGTTGATTGGTTGGTTGGTTGATTGATTAGGTTTACAACAAGATTAGGATCAAGACCAAAGGATGTGATTGGATAATTTGACAAGATTGATTGACTTGATTGGTATGGATTAAGGATTGACTTGCATTTGGATTATTGCTTGGATTGATTTGATTGATTTGATTGGATGAAATGGTTTTGATGAAGATGATTGATTTGGTTGACTGGTTGCATGATCAGATTGAGGTGATGGATTAAGTAGATGAAATTGGAAGAAATAATTGAATGGATTAATTTTATTGCTTGAATTTTTGTTGGCTGTATGATTTAATTGTTATTTTTGGGGATATTTTGATTTTTGTGGATTTTTGAGATGTTTTTATTTTTTTGGATTTTTGAGATTTGTTTTTTTTGGATTTTTGAGATGTTTTGATATATTTGGATTTTTGAGATGTTTATTTGTTTTTGAATTTTTGAAGTGTTTTGATTTTTTTTGGATTTTTGAAATGCTTTGATTTTTATTTTATTTTTTGAAATGTTTTTATGTGTCAAAGGATTAAAATTTGAGTAGCCTTTGTGCTAGATACCAATGACAAGGGGAAAACCAAGTCTAGGTGCAAGGAGATAGATGGGATTGATGGATGAAAGGGTGGGTGATGGGATAAGGGATAAAAAGCTCATGATAGATGAATGGATGGAATGGATAGGTCATAGTGAATGGAATGGATGTATGCATCATAGGAGAGAACGGATGTGATTTCCAAAGACTATGCTGCATAGGAATAACATGCCCCATTATAGTTACAACACTTAGGATTTTTTTATGACAAAGCTTATGACAATAGGATAATGATAGGATTATTTAGAAGGATGAGGTATATCAAAAGATATCCAAAGCATGTTTCAACATTTTTCCCCTATATCTTCATCAAGATCAATAGAAGAAGGGTGGATGAATGGACTCAATATGATAGGTATGTATGATGGCTAAAGATGGTAGGTAGGATGTAAATGATATGACATGAATGATAGCTTGGATAGATAAGATATTGTGCCCCCAAGTGTAAGTGACATAGAAGATCAACCTACAAATGATGCCTATTTTCTAGGTTTTCATCATGGTACTTATCCAGGGCACCTGTTTACCAGGTTTTCACTGTTGGATAAAGAGATTTCTCTTTACTTTTTTTTTTTTGATAGGAGAAGGGGAATATGGATAGGAGGGATTCAAGTGTCTAGTTCCATGAAAGGTGATAGTCCCACTAGATATGGATGTCATTGCATGGACCATGTCAAGTGCTCATAGATGTTGGTAAGGGATGACATGAGTGTGAGATGGATTAGGTAGATGGCATATTATGAGGTGGATTATGGAGGAAAATAGTTAATTATGATGTGGATTATGTAGGGAAGATGATAGGGTTTATATGGGATTTATGCAAAAGATGAATGAGGGGGCTTAGCCAAAAGCATGGACCATAGGAAGAAGGTGGCGGAGATATGTAGGTTAATGAGTGAAGGATGAGGAGATGGAGGTATGTGGAATTGTTGGGAAATGGAAGGGAACCATAACCAATGGTTGCACACATTGTGACAAACATTGAATATTTTGATGTGGATGGGGTGTAGGAAGCAATGGAGATGTTTTCTTAGGAGGTGGTGGATGAAGTGTTTTAGGTACCCACATAGGCTTCGTATTTTTATGATTTTTGTTTGGCTTATGGGACTTAGGAATTTGAGAATCTTGAATAGAGTGGGAATGTGGGGTGGAAGTGGATGGTTGGGATTTTTGTGATGTGGATGCCTCATTTGACTTGATTTCTTTTTGCTTAGGTACCCAAACCATTTTGTTTTTAGAATTTTACTTTGGAGGTATGTGCTTATATAGCTTTTTAGATGTACTTGGCTTTGATATTTTGTATTGATGTCCTAAGGAATGAGAACCCTTAGGATTTTTTACTTTATAGGTAGAGGCAATGAAATTCTTGTTGTTGAATCCCATGGGTATGGTAGAATGGGTGGAAGCTTCATGTTTATACAATGTGTGCATTGATTGGTCATGATTAGGATTTTTAGACAATTTATGGATGGAGGAATAAGGGGATTGGATAATGGGGATATTAGGTGTTGGGAGAAGTGCAGGTAGTTTAGATGGAGGGATATTAGGAGTTGGAAGCAATGGTGGTAGAGTGGATCGAGGGATATTAGGAGTTGGAAGTAATGGTGGCAAAGTGGATTGAGGGATATTAGGAGTTGGAAGTAATGGTGGTAAAGTGGATGGAGGAAGGTGTATGGTCACATGCTTTTGACATTTGTATGATGATGGAGGAGGGATGGCAATATATGTTGTAGGTGTATGATAGGCTTCATGATGGAAAGTGAACTTAGGATGCATGGAGGAAATACCAGCATCTTTAGGTTGTTGTCCTTGGGGTGTATGTCCAAGGCCATAAGAGCGTGGAGGGACTTTGACATGGATGGGATCCAAAATACCTTGTTCATGAAGGTCTAGACCTTTACCTTTTTGGTTCATGTTTTGGAGTGTGCAATGGATAATGGGACTAGGTGTAGGTGGAACACTAGACACAAGTTCCTTATTGGATGGAGAAAATGAAGCAAGGGTAGATAATGGTTTTTTTTTCTAAGGAGAAACATTCATGAATGAGGGTGGAAAGACCAATAGGATATGATGGAGGAATTTCAATGGGGTCGATAGTGGGTGATGGGGGATCATTAGGATCTTGATTAGAATTGTGTTCACTTAGATCCAAGCTATTTGTTTGATCTTCTATGCTAGCTTGGGAGACACTTGTCTCGTCATGGGAAGTGGATGTTGATGGATCATGGATGGGTGAGGTGGAAAGCTCTTGACCATGGAATAAATAAAGTTGGCTAAGGGGATCATCATGGTCTTCTTGATCATAAAAGGGGTCCTGATCAAAGATGAAAGATTGATCATGAATAGAATTAGGTGTGTTATGAACAAAATCATTAGGAGGATGTTGATCTTTATGTGGATGAGGGGGTAATGTTTCCTCATGTTTAGGATTGTTCTCTTGACATACCTCATGAATTATTTGAATGGAGGTGGAAGGGAATGACTCTTGAATGGAATCAACATGTTCTTGATGGTCAACAACATAGGAGCATGAAAGAGGGTGACTTGAACTTATGACGAGAGACTCTTGAATTGGCTCAAGGGGTTGTGGATGACATGGTTGACTTGAATGACTTGGCATGACATTTTAGGACTCTTTTGTATGTTCAAGTATATGTGTTGGAGGACATGGTGATGTTTCATTCCTTTCTTGTAGCCCTTGGGTCACATCCTTTATAGTTGTAGGGGTGGAAGGTGTTGGCTTAGGGTTTTGATTTTGATTGGATGGTGGTATGATATACTCATAGGGTGCATGACCTATATTAGTGTTCCCCTTGTGAATGGTTGGATTAGAACTTAAAGGATCTTGATTTTGTTGCCCAGGTGGACTCAAATTCACATGTGTTTTTCGTGATGTGGCTTGATAGGTTGATGTGGCATTGACATGCAAAGAAGTGGATGGATTAGATTGGTATGAGGTGGAAGGGTGATAATGAATGGATAGGGGATGATGTGGTGGTTGTTGGACTTGACAAGTGGCCATGAGGTATTGGGCTTGAGCTAGGAGGTGTTGGATTTGAGGTGACTTGTGTGCTTTAAGTTTCTATATTATGTCATGGAATTCATGAATGATTTGTTGGGGCAAAGGTTTTGGAATTTTTTTAACCCTATGAAGCATGTGAACAACCTCTTGTGCTATATCTTCCAATGTTTTCATTGTGTAAAATGATGTTGATTGGATTAAAGAGATGATGATGATTAGGATATGATATGGAATGACAAGATTGTATGATTTGGATGATGTGGCAAGTTTTTATTGGAAGTTTGAATTGGGCACTATCAAACACAATATTTCATATGTAAATGCATGAAAACACACACCAAACACAATGATTAATTTGTCTTTGAAGACTAGATGTTATGATTAAGAAAACACTTGAATACACAACAACAAGCCTTATGACTAGTCAAGTGGGGTATGGCCAATTAGGTCTCAAGCTAGTTTGCACAAGGTTGACTAAGGATGATTTGAAAGAAAAATCCTGCCACACAGCTAGGATAAAGGGGTAACCCACCCTTCACCTTCATTTCCCAAAGGTATAAATTTCTTTGGGGCTTAGCCAAGAGTGACAAGATTTCAACTCCCAAACAAGCATGTCTTTCGATTTACACTTTGATTGAGGTCATCCCCATGGGTGATGAAATCCCCTAGTAGGCCTCCTATGAAGGGTTTGACAAAAGCAAACCAAGTGAGGTGTTTGTGATCACACACACACTTGATTCACACTCACAATTGTTAATTAACCCTTTAGAAAATTGAAATGTTTGCAAAATAATTCAAGCACTTGTTCTTTTTAACCCAAAATCAAGATGTGATTGAAGACAATTATTAATTTTAGACCCAATTTTTGAAGTGTGATTGAAGACAAAATTTGTTTTAAGCCAATTTCAATGATGTGATCAAACAAGATTTGATTTTATGCCCCAAATTGAAATTTATGTGACAAACAAGATTAAGAGATTAAAAATGGAATGTGTGCACCTGATTATTCACTTTCCAAATTGTTTTTGTGATTGATCCCAATGCTTTTCTAGCTCCGTATGATTCACCAACAAGTCACCAAGACAAAAAGAAACAAATTACCAATGTGCTGGAACAAGTCATATGCGCCGAAGAATATATGAGAATTCGAGAACTTTAAATCTTTCAAAGTTGACAAAAATGTACACCATTGGATATCTTATGAAATTCTACCCCATTTCAAAAAAAAAAGCTCTAAAAAAGACCAAAAAATGACCAAGATATGGTTGTTTTAAGATTGACTATAAAAAAGCTAAAACAGAGACATATGCGCTAAAAGAATCATCGAATGCGCTAAAAAAAGTCCCAAAACTGTTAAAACAAAGCCATATGCACTAAAAGAATCATTGAATGCGCTAAAAGAAGTGTTGAAACTGTTAAAAAAGAGCCATATGCGCTAAAAGAATCATCGAATGCGCTAAAAGAAGTGTCAAAACTATTAAAAAAAGCCATATTCTCTAAAAGAATCATCGAATGCGCTAAAAGAAGTTCTGAAACTGTTAAAACAATGCCATATGCTCTAAAACAGTCCCTATATGCACTAAAGAAAACCTTAAATGCACTAGAAGATTTTTTTTTAATTTTTTTACAAAATTTTAATGAAATGGACTGAGTATATGTGCCATTTTCTTTCATGTATGCGCTGAAATAGTTCTTGGATGCACTGAAATAGTTCTTGGATGCGCCGAAGTACCTACAAAAGTGTTGAAATAAATTACTTATGCTATATAGAAACAAGCGTATGTGCTTCAGAAATCCTCGTATGTGGTAAAACAAATTTTTTTTCCAAAATTTTGAATTCTAGAACACGAAATCCTGTCAGAAAACCTACAAGTAGATGTTAAAAATGGGGCAAGGCCCCACGGTGGGCACCAATAATATAGATAGGTAAAAATTCAAAGGTTTAATTTACTGTTGAAAATAATAAACTAATTAAATCCTATCAAGCACCATGAAGCACAAACTAGAATGAAAATGCAAATAAACAAAGAACATGCAAACCAATATTCAAACTAGACTTGATTGATCTCCATGGAACTTCTCCACCTGCATAATAATGCAAGATTTTGAAGGTTGGTTGTTGAAGGAATGTTGGTTGCTCAATTCTGCAACATAACAACCTGATGAAGATGATAGATGGCGATGGATGGAAGATAGAAGAATGATTTTGATAGCATAAGGATGTCTGAAAAATGTGTTTAAAATGGCTTGTGAAAGGTTAGATTTATAGATTTTCGATGTGGACAGAGATAAGATTTGATAAGATTGATAAGGATTTGATTTTTGACAAAAGAGGAAATACAATGAGATGAGATAAGATTTTCAAAAGATAGAAAGATTTTGATTTATTGTTTTAAAGGAATTAAAACAAGATAAGATAAGATGTGAAAAGATAGAAAGATTTTGATTCTCTTTCAAAGGAAATAAATCTTGAAAAAAGATGAGAAGGATAATTGATTAATTATCTAATTAAATAAATTAATTAGATACACATGAGTTCAAATTTTGGAAAGAAAGCGAGAAGATCCTTTTAAGATTTTATTAATTAAATAAATATTTGATTTATTTAATTAATGTTAGATTTATTATTTCATTAATTAAATAATATAAATTATTTAATTAACATTAGAGGAATTAATAGAAATGATTTAATTAATTAAATAATATAAACTATCTAATTAACATTAGAGGAATGGATGGAAATGATTTAATAAATTAAATAGTATAAATTATTTAATTAACATTAAAGGAATGGATGGATTATGCATAGGAAGGGAATAAATGAAATTAGTGAAATAAATAAGATTTATTTAACTAATTAGATGATGACATGGGTACCTAAGGGCAAAACATGATACAAGGTGTCTAAATGATGTGATGTTGTGACAAGGTATCATAAGAAGACAATTTTTTATGTCTACAATATGTATATATTTATAGTACATATACATATATATATGTCCTAGGCTATACAATAACAATCCAAAAAAACTCCAAAACCTCTACAATTTCGTTTCGTTGCAAACACATCCACAAAGCGAAAACATCAAACACAAACCCTATGAAAATATATATGTATATATGTGTATATATGCATATATATGTATATATGTGTATGTGTATATATTTATATGTATATATATCCATTTTCCCACCATATCAACTAAATGCAAGCCATAAAAATAGACCCATGTGAAATTGAAGTATATATAAATGTATGTATATATAATATATACATATATATATATATATATATATATATATATATATATATATATATATATATATATATATATATATATATATATATATACATATATATATATATATATATATATGTTGATATTAAAATACACCCACTATAGCCTAAAGCAGAGAAAAATAATTAATAATACCTAATGTAACCAAACGTTGAATCAACAACATTAATTGTTTTATTCTATTCCAAAAATGAAACGATATACCCTAAGGCACTACATTAACTATTTTTCCTCCTGTTCTAGCCTTAGCCACAAAGTAGAAGCCATATATTATGCAAAAATTGAATTAACATAATTAATTGTTTTATTCTATTCCAAAAAATGAAATGATATAGTGTGAGGCAAAGCATTAACTATTTTTTATTTTGTTCCAACCATAGCCACAAAATGGAAGTGATAAATTAATAAAAAGGAAGCCATAAAGATCAACAGTGGGAAACAAAAGTTAAATATACATATTTCTCAACACAACTTTGTCAAAAATTGAAAGAATGTGTTATAGAAAAAATTCTAGACATTTGTTTATTTTCGTTAGGCATTGAATGGTTGTTGTTATTATCATGATCAGTGCTAGATGAAAAGAATAGAACAATTAATGTTGAAGTGAACAACCCTATATTCAAAAGCAACTAGCAACTACAGATGCCAGCTTCCCGTAGCCATAGAAAGACAAAAAAATTTGGGAGGTTGAAAAAAATTTTGTCTAGACTTATAACCCATCTTCTCACCGACTTTCCTACAAAATAAAAGGGAAAAATATTATCACAAGGACACTTTTCTTTTGCATTTCCAACCATCTTCCTTTGCAAAAAGGACAAAATAACCTCCACCCACCTTTGCAGAAGCTACAAAAGGCTTAATCTAGCTTATAACCCCACAAAAGCTTACTGTCATCCCTCTCGACACTCATACTAGGTATAGCAAGAGAATGACACCAAACAATGCCTTATTAAAAATTACCCAAACATTTTTTTTGTTCCCCAAGGTGTTAAAAGGGAAACTATTATTATGATGATCCCCAGTACATGCAAAGCATACAATGTGTAACTATATGTATTTATGTATGTATATATGTATATGTATGTGTATAAATATCTATATATGTCTATATATATCTATATATGTGTATATACATGTATATATATATGTGTGTATATATATGTATGTATATATGTGTGTGTGTGTATATATATATATATGTATCTATATATATGTATGTATATCTATATGTATATATGTATATATGTGTGTATGTATGTGGATTTTTGTATGTATATATGTATATATACATGTATATATATCTAGATGTATATATGTATGTGTATATATGTATATGTCTATTTGAAATGTAGTGTTCTGTGGATGGAGATTTAGGAAAGATTGATAGACCCTGGAATTTAGAAGAAGATGCTATAAAAAATTAAGTGCATTGGGATCTGATTGTCAATTTGACAATTGTTACTAGTTTTGTAGTCACTATCATTATTCTGAAATGTTTTTTGTAACACATTAGTTTATCAATTGCCACATTATGGATGGGCTATGTTCTACAAGAATAACAAAAAAGTGTGGAGTTTAGTGTGGTGATTATGCGAAAATGGAATGAATTGCATAGCATTAGGTATTTTATTCCACTACAACCATTGCAACACAAAGCTAAAACTAACACCTACTACCTTATGTAAAATTTTTATTGGAAATGCCTAACCATATACATCTTTTGTATATACAAAGTGTGATTTTTAGAGTATTGATCATATATATTTCATACAAAATATGTAAATCAAGAGATATTAAAGTTCTAGATTTTATAATATATCATTTTATAATGGGTAATTGTCTCTATAGTTGCAATGGGACGAATGAAATAGTTATAATTTAGCCATACTTGGTGCATACAATAGAATGCAGTATGTAGAAAACAAAGGAATCCCTGATTTCCATCCTACCATATTTGTTGATGGAGTGTTTTAATGTTGTTACCCAAAAGGAATTCTTGACAATCATCCTGACTCATTTCATTTGAACTATTTGGAGAAATATACATGTATGGTATTAGATGCATAAAATACTCTTATAAAGTAGTCATAATCAACGATGCCTGGAATGGAATTTAACACAGTGTCTATAAGATTAATTGTTTTACTCCATTGCAAGCAGAATTTGAAAGTAAGCCCCTGAGCAACAAGATACATTGTCCACTACTTTGACCAATGGTAAAATGGATCCTCCATTTCACACTTAAGATACAAGCTACCATCCTCACAAGCCATTGTTGAGTTTGGTGACAATATTGATATTAACAAACAATAGAAACTTTTCTGGACAACACCTTATCTGAAATTGAAACAATATAGCAGTATCATGACACCTTGTTGAAACTAATATGAAGTATCCTAGGCTAGAGTCTAACAATAAATAATGTCGTATTGGAACGATGGTTAGAAAATAAAGGGCATGAATAAGAAATTCATTCCTCCTAGATGTGGAAACAATATAGCCTCTTCTCAATAGTAGCTTATATGAAAATGAAACAATATAGCATTCTTATGGTGTGTCATTCAAAATGATAGGATGTGGCCTACACTAAAGTATAATGATGAAGAATGCCATATTGGAACAATGGCCAAAAAACATATGACATGAATAAGAAATTTGTTCCTCCCCTATGTGTAGATATGTATCAATGTCATAGTAGATACAAACAATATTGGTATATAGTGATTCGTGTGTTATTTCCATTTGGGTCATTCTTGGAATGATAAGTTTTATTTTTGTTGATATATGGAAGATTTATGCGACCATTGATCACATTGGCGAAGACCGTATGTTCTAGGTTGGTTGTGTTGGAGGAATATAAATTGTTTTTGAAATTATTTATGAAGAGATCTATAAATGTGCATTTTTTATATTATTTGTTTTGATTATATTCTACATGTGTCAAGAAAAAAAATAGGAATGTAGAAAGGTTTTCTATTTAAAAATTTAGAATGTACCTTGTTATCTTTTCATGGTTTAATTAAATCTTTGGCTATTGTATTCTTGTCGTAATAGAACTTGTGGCCAACTGTTGGTGTTGTAGCTCTGTCTTTTACAAACAATTAATGTTTGTGGAATCTAGGTCTCCCTAGGCAACTCAACAACTATTAGGCCCCGATCCTATAAGTCATTTCCTTAATTATTCTCTATTCTGGCCACCTGTATTGGTTGTTTCCTATGTGCATGGAGAAAAATGCAAACATGCTTTGCTTGCATTTGCAACCTTATTGGTGTATAGTGTGTCTTTTATATATTTGATGTATTTATGTGGCTTTCATGTCGTTGTTTGCTGGCTATTTGGGAGTATCCATTGTTTATCTATTTACGTGTATTTATTTTTTGTGGAGTTATATATAGCTTTCTTTTTGTTGCAATATTTCCTATGCACTGTCCAGTGGTAATTATAGACTTGTTGATAGTCATTGTATCTATTGAATAGTGATGGGTTGCAAAATTAATTTGTACATATTTGTTGAAATCATGATTGAGTGATTGAAGTCTTTCACTTTGTGTTCATTCTTGCACCTCTATACAATTTAATTTGTTTTGTACAAGGCATTGTTGAAAGTTGTTCTATAGCTTCTCAGTGTACGCTAGCCACCTCTGGAACCTTTCCCTCATCCATTGGAAAAGTTGTGATATAGAAGGGTTGATGGCTAGCCAAGAGGTTGTTGGCCTTATTATACTTTGCAAGGTGTTGTTGGCTATCATCCTCCATCTTTGGTTATAAACTGGGGCTATAGACCTACAGTCAACAATGCCTTTTCATGAATGGAATAGACTATATAGTTGATTTGCTTACTTTACAATGCTACTTTTTTGAAAGTGAATATATGTCAACCCAACTAACTTCAAAAGATGGCAAGGCTGACAAAAATTCTAACCAAAGTTCACAAAAATATGGGAAATACACCCATCTTGCATGTCGGTTGTTAGACACACATACACACACACACACACACACACACACACACACACACACACACACACACACACACACACACGCACGCACGCACACACACACACACACACACATACATAATTTGAATTTCCCTCAAAACATTGTATGCAAAAGGTTGTATTTTTTGTTATAAACAATGCTATTTTATTAATTCTTAGGATTTTTTGGCTATTCTAATTTTGAGAAGGTGTTTTTGAGACCATTTTATTTTTCTATTTGTTTAAGGTTCCTATGCAAATTTCAATGTGTACAATGAAACAAGTGCCATGAAGACATGTTTTTCTTTACTAATAATAGAGAATTTTGAAGAATTTGGGTAGGATGTCTTATTTTATTAAACAATATACATGCACCACAAATAGAAAAGGAATATGGTATCTAACGAATAATTTTTTTGTTACAAACTAGTGAAAATCCACAACCACAAAACACACAGAGCTTAAAGAAAAATCCACTTAAAATTGAGGTAACAAACCCATTAAAAAATATACTATTCTCTCAATAGAACGTCATTGAAGATTGAGACAATAGAGCCTTTTCAACAACAACTTCTCAAGAATTAAACCATATGTATAGCTAAAGCAAGAGAACAATAATCAAGAATGCCCAATGGAATCTAACACAAAGTGTATAGGATTAACTATTTTATTCCATTGCAGCCATAACCACAAAACAAAACCAGCAAATATAGCGCCTTAAGGAGAATTGGAAGACTTGCCAACAACACCTTTTTTGAGGATGAGACAATATACCCCAAGATACAAAAGATCAACCAAAAAAAATACATAGCATGGAAAATTATATTGGATTCGAAACATAACCACCAAATAGAAGCCATAAAGAAAAACCCACAAAGAGTCATGAAATAAACCAGAGTTGAAATTTATTTATGCATGAACAAAACCCTATCAAAAAATTCATACAATGTAGCCTTGTCAATAGTAGCTTGTTCAAAGTTAACAATGAAAAGCCCACCCAAAAATTATACTTGTTTGATCAACTTATCAAAATTTGAAGCAATTAACAGTGCCTTATTGTAGATTAGACAATATAGGGTTCCAAAAACTGCAAACCACAAATGAAACAATGTGGCAAACACTATTACTGGCATGAAAATTTTCTTACTTGGTTCACACAGACCTCTACTTGTGGGCTATCTCCAGTATGCATTCTTCCCCCAAGCCTGCAAACATAGCCAGAACACGGATCCCATAAACATAAACACATGAAAATTGATAGCGTCAAATACATGGAAAACTAAAGACATAAATGATGAACCAAAAATGAGGTAATATTGCGTACTTAGAGACTATATAATATTTTGTGAAGAACAACTTATCGAGACTCCAAGCAATCAATAGTACCTTCTTGAAAATCAAACAATATACCCTAGAATAGACTATGAACCATGAATTAAGGAATATTGGTATGGGTGTACATAGATATATATAGACAGATATACATATATATACAAGAATTTTTGCATCCCACACCTTTTGTGACCATCATTGCATGTAAAAATCACAAGATTCCCTCCAAACAGCTTCACAGAAATACCACTGTCGATTAATGCACCTGCACCTTCACAATAGAATGCCCTTCTCAGTCATTTATGATATCCATGTAGCGGTGACAGTTGCATATATATATATATATATATATATATATATATATATATATATATATATATATATATATATATATATATATATATATATACATACATATATATGTACATATATATGAAACCCAACAAAAATCACATTATCAAATCCATGTAGAGCAATGCAAACAAAATCGAAATGATAGATAAGGAAAGATATTTCAAACAATCAACAGTACCTTGTGGCAAATTAAGCAATTTAGCATGGTATAGTTTGTGAACCACAAATCAAGCAAAATCGCCAAGGGTTCCTTTGACATTGAGCTCTTCCCACTTGCTTCAAACACATGTCTTCTCACCAAATTTTTTGAACAAAAATGGGAAAAATATTATCAGAGGTGACACTTTTCTTTGGCATTTACAACCATCTTTCCATTCAAAAAACACAAAATAACCTACAATCACCTTCGTAGAAGCTACACAAAGCTTAATCCAACTTGCATCCTCACATAATCTTACCCTCATTGCTCATGGCTCTCATATCAGGTATAGCAACAAAATGGCACCAAAAAATGCCTTGCTAAAAATTTCCTAGTGTATGTACGGGAGCTTGACAAAATATGATAGCAAGAGTTATAACGCATCTACCACCTGCTACACAGATTAGTGTGCCACATGTTGCACACCGTAAATGAAAAAATATCACAGAGGTTTCCTGTATGTGTTACCTACATTGGAAATGGTTGCAATAATGCTTTGCATTTATAACTCACCAAACTACTAGAGCAGTTTAGGGTATTCTTAATAAAGCATTATTCAGCTGTGGTTTCTAGAGTTAGCTCCATGGCATACATGACAAACATTATAGCCAACTACCATATGACATCAATATCCACAATGGCACTATCATTAGAGATTGCAAAGCAGTAACAAAAAACACTTGGAAAGTATTACATCAATACCCAGACATAGATACTTACATACACAAATACATGATACACATATATATGTACACAGAACTCTGTAAAGATATTCTATGTTGGATGCACGACTGTGTAATTTTCAAAAAATGCATTGTTAGGTGTCATTGTCTGGGTTTATGTTGTTCTTCAAGGTGGCTGTGAGTGAAGAGGGAAAGATTGTGTGAAGGTGAAAATTGCATTCATCAACTGTGAAATTTCTATGAATGTTCTTGCTAGATTGTATTATTTTTTAGAAAATGTTGTTCACACGGCTGTATTGTTTCAATTTGCTAAAAGCTTTCATTAAGAAACGAGCATATTTTTTGATCTATTTTTCACTATTAATTTTCAATAGGGTGCTCTTTTGAGGGTTATATTGTTTATATTTGTAATGGGTTTAGGTTGAGAATCAATTTTGGATAAGCTTTTGTTCACAAACTAGTATATTTAGAAAGTAGTATATTTTTAGTTGCAAGACCACCCCAAATGGAGAAAACCATGGAACACAAGAAAAATGACAACTAGCAAACACACACAAAACAATATACACAAAGTGTGAACCTTAACCAAATAATAGTCATTTTCACACACAATATAGTCTTTTCTATACAACACCTTCTCAAAATTAGAATAGCTAGAAGATGCTAAGTGTAAGACCCCCCACCTCGAATGTGTAATGCCCCACCTTGCATGTGATTAGTAAAGTCCTAATATGTTTTATGTGATCCTAAATAGATGGTAAGATATATTATGGATGACAAATGGCATGATTATTTGATAATATTCTTGCTTATGATACCATGAATGTAAGACCCCATTTCATATTTCCCATTTTATGGCAATCAAACAAGTAGTTAGATGATAATTATGATGAAATGAATGATAAAAATATTTTTAGGATTCATGGGCATTAATCTTAATTTAATTATGATATATGCACATGTGAATGGTTGGATATAACTTTAACGTGCTGGTTTATTTGGCATATTAAATTTTGGTAAATGGTTCATTGTTAATGTTATAGGAGTTAAAAATGAATTACTAAGGTGGTAAACAAATGATGGAGTGACTATTTCATTGACTATATTCTTGTATTGGAGTAACTGTGTATTTCCTTTTATTATAATAAAAATTGAACAATTAGGCTCATTTGATGTATTAATGAGTAAATAGTTCATGAGTGAAAATTATGTGAATTGGATTAGCTAATAATATGAAGATATATATGATCTAATCATGCTGACTTTGGTAATGTGCAGGAATCAAATCAAATACATCTTTGGGAAGTTCTAAGTGTAGCCCTATTTGACTTAGAAGGGCTTGAGGTTTTATTATTGGTTGGGTGATTGAGTAGAATCTAATTGTAGGACATGTGATGTGAGTTTGGTTGGGGTTGGAACCCTTGGTTAGGATCAAAATTCGTATGGATTCTTGTGTAGGTTTTGAAAAGGGATTATTGAGTCAATTTCCTTGGTTTTTGAACAAGAATATACCCCTAAGACCTATACCTATGGGTTTGGAACCTTTTATACATGTGAACTTGTCCTTGGAGTGTGAAAAGACCCCTCAAAAGTCCACATTCATGAATGTGACGAATTCAAAAGTGTTGGGGCTTGGGAAGAGTGACTTGTCACTCTCAACATCCCACTCCCCAAAAGTTCTTGGAATTGGCACAAGACTCACACATGTGTGAGCACTTGTGGGAAAGAGTGTAGGTTTGGAGGATTCCTATATACCTCAAGAAGATGGAAGATTTGGGCATTGCCCACTTCTCCTCTTGGAGAACTGGAGTGAAGATGGTAGAAAGAATAAGAAAAAGGGAGGAGTCCATATCTTTGGAAGATAATGATGAAAAAGGCTTGGTTTGGAGAGGAAGAAGAATAAAGGAGTTAGTTCCCTCACTTGGAGAAAATAGATAAGTTCCCTCTTACTCCCATTTTCTCTTTTGTGTATTTTTCTTTCTATAAGAAAGTGGTATGCTGTAAGGATCATGGTTGAGAATAAAGAGTAGAGAAACTGGAAGCATGAGATTTGGTGCTATGTTATATTTTATCACTTGTAAAATTTTGAAAAAGCTTCATTCATCATATTGGAGTTAAAATAAAACCTTGCTCGGGGGTATGGCTAGAGCCCACGAGGCTCCATGATGCCATTATGGTAGGGTGGAGAGCAAGACTTTGTTTATGGGTGTGTAAGACATTTGTTTTCTCAAACATAGTGGTAGAGTTACAAGTTGCAAGGAGATGAATTTATTTTGTTTCAATGTAGAAATGAGAGCAAGCCTCACTCTTTTGTGTGTTATTCTTTATATTCTTAATTATTGATGTAATATTGAAGGATAGTGTATGATTGAAAAATAAATGGATGAGAAGAGAAAGTTTTGTTCATCCTTATGTTAACTGTTTCATTTTACTTACCATGGGTATAGAAATGGCTTTATTTTACTTAGTTTGATCATATTCTTCTGAGTATAATATGACCATTTCATGACGTCTTAGTACATGAAGCAACATTAATATGTACGCATATTGTATACGTTCTTAAACTAAAAAAAAAAAAATGTTATGTTATCCTTATCCTATGATAATATTTCATTTGCAATGAAAACATATTTTTTTTTTTTTTTTTTGGTTCAAATATGCAAATATATGAGGAGAATTCAAACTTGTATGTCATCTAATGTGTTATGGTAATGAATGCATTTTTATGTTGTAGATTAAACTGTGGGGTGAGTTATTTTTTGAAAGTGAAAAGTTCAAAGAAATAGTATAGGAGGCCTTTCCCAACCGTAGTATTCTAACATAAAAAGAACAAAAAAGAAACCATAGTCAGCTTATGCATGTGGAGATGACAATATTAAATCTCACATATCGATTTACTTGCCAAGATAGAAGATCGAGAAAACAAAAAAATAAAAATAAAAAAATACCATTGGGAAAAAAATACTAAATAAAAATAAAGGGTGTATTGCACCTTGCCTTCTGTTCTCAAATTCCCACTTGTGAATGAATTATATATATATATATATATATATATATATATATATATAATGTTTTGGTATTGCAAGCAAGGACCTATATTTAAATAGAAAAAATAAATAAAAATATAAAATGTTAATCCTTGCATAATTTATTTTTATTTTATAGATATTGCCCCTCTCTGTGAAGCGATGTGTCTCCCATAGGGGCCGCGAACCCCATGAGCGGGAATGGCCTCCCACAAGGCCAAAGAATCCCCTTTCTTAGCCTTCCACCAATGCCTCTCAGAGGCATGAGATTTGCAGAAGTAAAACAGAAGTTTGAACAAGTTTTCTCCAGGATCAAAAGGAAATCTGCCCTCTTAAAATAAACCTCTCTTTTAAATAACTTTGCAGAAATTTGAAGAGAGTGGCTGCAAGCAAACGTAATAATAATAATAATAATAATAATAATAATAATAATAAAATTTATACCTTCAGATGCACGAGGAAAAGATTTACCTTTGTAGCTACAGCCCCCATCGAGTTCCCTGAGCCTGCTAAATTATGGCTACCGCCGTTGGAAGGAGGAGATGAAAATGAATGGTAAAGTATAGGTATTTCCAAGTTAACGATTAGGGTTCTTTATTTCCTCCACACTTTCAAATTGGATGTGAAACAACATGAAGTCCAGTTTAATTATTTTGGTAGTGTTGCAAGAAAAGAATTATTACTGTCAAAAAGGTAGGGGAATGTAATTATAGTAATTACCAAGAATATTCGCAAAAATAGTGGAGCTTTTCTCCAATAAAATAATTAGAATATTTTGATAATCACCACATTAATATTCAGATCAATTTTATAGGGTAAATAAAATAATTCATATAACTTATAGAATAAAGAATATTCACAAAAATAGTGGAGCTTTTCTCCAGCATAATAAAATAATTAAAATATTTTGATAATCACCACATTAATATTTGGAGCAATATTATAGGGTAAATAAAATAATTCATATAACTTAAGAATAAAACATATAATTTGTTTTATGTTTATAAGTCACTATTGGAAGTTATCTCGTGGCTTTTTATGAGTGTAAATTTATGGCATCTTAACCACATTTGAAAAGGATGCCCATCTCTTCAGTTAGTTACATTAGTTACGTAATTTATCTTTTGTTACGGATAAATGTAAAAACAATATGTGTGAGTAGAATAAATGAATGGTTGTTGTGGGAAAGGTGATTTTTATTTTTGGATGCAAATGAAAAAAAATAGGTAGTGAAAATTGATGGTGAAGGTAAGCTATTGCTATGGGTAATAATAAAACTAACTTTTTGGGTAAATTGATTTACGGGATGGTGGGAGAGATTGTAGGAAATTCTAATTGCAATCTTAAATGCAACATTGACATTAATATAAAACTAAATAATAATTTTAACACTATTATCAATTTAAATTATTAAAAGACCATCATCACTAAAAAAAGAAGGAGAATTTAAAATTGTGTTCTATAAAATGACATTATTACTATTGGAAACTTTTTTGTCTCACTGGTAAAATAATGTAACATCAAGGATTAAAGATTAAATATTAAAAGTACTATTGTTGGGGTGAGTAACTAGTGAAAATAACATTATTAAAGTCTTAATTTTATATTATTAAATAAAATTTTAATGTAATATTTGACTAAATAAATACTTTATCATTGAGTTTAACAATAAAAGCATCAGATTAGAAGATTCATTTGTAGATTATATAATAATGTTGCTGAAAGGTATTAACAATCCAGTGGTTGGTATCATATCAAGCCGATTCCATATAATAAAAAATAAATATATCTACATCATTATTGCTACATACAAATGTTTATATCTTAATGACAAATAAATAATAAATAATAAATAATAGTAAATAATAGATAATAATAATAATAACATCATTATTGCTGCACATAAATATTTATGTCTTAATGATAAAAGATAAATGTTTAAATGTTTTGCATAAGAAAAATGTGACTCGGTAACAATTGATGCAAAATTGTGAATTTAAAGCTATGACAAAAGATAAGGGAAGATAAAAGAAACAACATTAAACATTTCATTCATTTGCAAGCAAGTCTAGTGTTATGTTCCATTGGAGGAAAATAAAAATAAAAATCTCATTGAGAACTCCACGACTACCACCGTAAGAAGTCTCTTTAGTATTTAAAAGGTATTGTAGTAATTCCAAGATTATAATTGCTCCTTAAATTAAAGAGAGGGAAATACATTCCCATACGCATAGAAAAGATTCTAATGATCTAAATAAGAATATAAGGATAAAACCCATTGAATAGAGAAATTCTTTTAAAAAAATAAATAAATATTGTATCTTTTTATTTGTTTTCCTTCTTCATTTTCTTTTAAATGGAAATTAATAATATGTATACATAATAGAGCTAAAATATTTATTTGTAGGTGTTATTCTTTAATTTTACAATTTTACAATGTAACTCTTAGAGTAAATGTATAATATATAAGTTGCATGAAAATTCAAACTATTATATCAAGGTTACTTACTCTATGGTAGACCTAATTGACCAAGTCAAGACAATATGTAGCCTTAGGGAGGTGTGTAGGCCAAGATTCAAATGTAATGATAAGCTCATGGAGGGCGAAATCATTGAACACCTTATTTTATCAAAGATAATGAAATAAGTTAAATCAAGCACCCTTACTCATGATTTCAAGGATTCGACATTTGATAGAACCTTGAGTTATTCCTCGTTCAAGTTAATAGGTACAATTTTGGTTAGACCTTAGAAGTAGCTTTGCGTATTGAGTGTGTGATGAGTATGTGTTGGGTTGCAATATAAAAAAAAAATTGTTCGGATTTCTAACGAAAATTATGGGCATGACACTAAGAATTAATGAAATAATGTTGTTTATAACAAACAATACAGCCGTTTGCATACAATGTCTCGATGGAAATTCAAATAATGTATATATATATATATGTGTGTGTGTGTGTGTGTGTGTGTGTGTGTTTGTATATATATATATGTGTGTGTATATAATGTTTATATATATATATATATAATTTTGTTGCAAACATACCCACAAAAACACAAACATTAAAGAGAAACTCATCAAAAATTGACAGTACAAACCCATAGAAAACAACACTCCTTTCTCAACACAACTTGCTTGAAAATTGAAATAATACAGCCTACCAAACAACACCTTCTCCAAAATGAAACAATATAGCTTAAGCCAAAGAACAATAATCAACAACACCTAATGCAATGAGATATAACCTATATAACATTAAGTATTTTGTTGCATTGCAGGAATAGCAACAAAATGGATGGAATAAATAAAACAATATTTGTTTGAACACAAATTCAGGCAGAGAGAAACATTAAAGAAAAACAAGAATAGTAACATATCCTTGCAAAATGTTAGGCATAAGACATTGACCATAGATTAAACAATATTTGTTCTTCCCAAAAAAAATATAGTCTTCTCTCAACAACAACCTATCAAAATTTGGATAAATCAATAGTGTGTTAATAGAGATCAACCAATACAAACTGCAACAACCTATGAACCACAAGTGAAATAATATTCAAAAGAGTTCTCAAATGCATGTGTTTGTGCTTCCTTTGCATAGATAGATATTTGTACATATGGCACATACATTGTGCATCACTCTGATTATTAGTTCCATTTCCAACACTTTTCTATTCCTCTTGGAGTCATTGCCCCATGTAAAAAATGGAAAATATGTTGATGCCAGCCTCAAAAAAAACTTCACAACTTAGGTGGTTGGACTTGTGCCTTCACAGAAGTTCGTCCTCTTTGCATCAACATTTTCTATTGTATGGTATGCATGTAGTGGTAATGGTTGTGACAATATCTGCTATTCAAAAACGTGAGCAAAGATAGCGAAAGCATTTACAAATTTCAATAAGGCATAGTTGGATATTCTTCTCTGAATCTTTCCCCTTCAATAGAGCCATGAGCCAAGATTGAAGGTTGAAGTCCATCCACCCTTTCCAATAGATGTAACATTGTCTGTCTATATCTATAAGTTCTCACTCAACTATATATCTATATTGTCTACAAGTAATGTCATGCACGCACATTTCTACATATACTTCTTTAGTATGTATATTTCTGAATAGCAAGTCCCTTTATATGCATCCAATCAATCACATTCAATTGTATTTGTTTGCATAGTTTTCAAGCATACCTTTTAGGTTCTTATTTGTTAGAGGCTCACAAAAATGAGTTGTTTGTTGTGTGGTGAGAGAGATAGCTTCCACCATAGATAGAACTGATGGACAATCTATGTTCTTGCTCGAGGATTTGGTGAGAGCCCATGGAGCTTCATGATCCAATATGGGAGGGTGGAGAGTAGGCCTTCTTTTTTTGTTTTCCATTTAAAATTTTCTATTTGCTATTCATTATTTCTTAAAGGATCTCAAACGAAATTGTTGCAATCATAGGATGTTTGGTATTTGTGAATAGAAGGATTGCTTCCACCATTGATGAAAGTGATGGATAATCTACATTTTTGCTTGGTGTTTGGTGAGAGCCCATGGGGCTTCATGACCCAATATGTTAGGGTGGAGAGCATGCCTTGTTATGTTGTTTTCCATTCCATATGTAAATCTATTTGTACATAGAAATGTTCACTGATAAGATTGTATTCCCAATATGGTAGGATGGACAGTACATCTTATTTTCCTTTGCTTCGATGTTTGCAAGCATCTTTTATGTTCATAGTAATATTTATATATGTATATGTGTATGTATATATGCATGTGCAATGGAAAACATGAAGCTTTTATGGATGGTCATTGCAATGAATGAAGGTATGATGCACAACCATGGAAGCAGCAGTGTTATACTCCTCCTTAAAGTGTACATTGCACTTTCCATTTGTTTCACTCTCCATTGAAAATATTTCATATGTATAGGTACATTTGTAAATACATTTACATATGCACATGCTTGGGTTCTTGTTGATGGATCACTATTGCAGAAAATATTTGTGAATGTATATGTTTGTAATTTCCAATTTTTTTACTTCTCTACAATGTTTAATATGTTATAGCTAGTATATTGCTAGATATGCATCCTATGTATGTTGCTAATTGTGATGTCTTAGTAATAACTGTACAGTGGAGAGCAAGTATTTCTTTGGTCAATTTCATTTTGCATTGCCTCACTATTGATTAATTGCATTGTTGCTTTCTTAGTTGTTTCCTACGTTCTACTATATGTATATATAAATATATATATATATATATATATATATATATATTTATATGTACATATGCATGTGCAATGAAAAATATAAACTTATTTTAAATGGAGAGTGTCATGAAGGAAAGGATGATGTAGAATGATTGGCAGTAGCAACACTATAGTCTTCCTTAAATATTGCATCGTACTTTCCATTCATGACACTCTGTATTGAACAAAGATTGTATATGCATATATACATTTGTTGACATGTTTCCATATATGTTTATCTTGGTTACTGTCAATAAGTGACTATAGTGAAAAGCTTTTGTTTGCATGCAAATTTTTTATTTTCTAAATTCCCCCTCCCTTGCATGATGGTTTGACATCTGCAAGCAGAAAATTTGCATATGTTCATCTAATGCATAATATCAATACTCATGCCTTGGTTATTATTCCTTGTAGGCTTTAAAAGTAACCGTTAGAATGGAAGGTGGTATATTATCAGTAATAAGAAACATTCATTCCATGTTTGATCACATGGCACAAATTTGTGGAGATACTTGACCTAATACCATTGAAGAGACTTCTTTTTCAGAAGAGTATTTAAGTATTAAACTATGTATCATATTATACTTCACAAATAACTAGTATATGTGACATGGTTGAACTCTAATAGTTCTCTCCTAAAAAGAAGTCTTTTCAATGCATCCAGTGTTGCCAATAATTCCTATACCTACGAAAATTTAGTAATGCAATTGATGCATATCCTTTTGAGTTAGCCACTAGCCCAATCAGATTGAGTCCTTGCATTCTTGTTTTTTTATTTGGAGTTTGTAAGTACTTTTAAATACAATGCATATGAATACACACAATTATGTATAAATATTGGTCTTATTGTTCCCTTTGCTACTTTGTTGCATATTCAATTAGGTTGACCACTATAGTTATGTCATTGCCCTTTAAATTGGTGTTTGCAACCATTTTATTGTGTTGTTAATATTATTGCTATAGGAATTGTAGCCTTCTTCAGGTTTCAACACCACATCAAGTGTAGATCGTAGAATGGAAAAAATGTGCGAAAGGAACCAACTTTATTATGCATGCCACAAAGACTAGATTTGTGCAGATCGGCGAGCCAAGTACTTGAAAAAGAGAAGTGCCATGGACCCAGTTGGCTTGGCAGCCCATACCTAGCTAGGCACACCACCATTGCAAGGAAGCTCACCAGTAACATTTGATAACTATTTCTCCACCTCAACTTCCTCCCATTTTCCATTGAACCGCACCCATCATTATGAGACTGCTTCTACAATACCTAGTTGTACACTGCCACAACCCCTTCATGGGAATTCCTTGTCAACCA
Organism: Sequoia sempervirens; assembly: GCA_007258455.2. Lineage (NCBI taxonomy): Eukaryota > Viridiplantae > Streptophyta > Pinopsida > Cupressales > Cupressaceae > Sequoia > Sequoia sempervirens. The sequence goes on from VDFB02209809.1 coordinate 27,468, forward strand.
CGTATTCAACAACTCCACCCTTAGGAAACATGTTTGGTGAACCTTTCTGCATAGAAATGCAATCCTTCCATTGATGCATTGATGCTTTATCTAACTTGAAAACTTATTCTACTTGCAATGAGAGCTATGCTGGCATGAGAATCTGAACATCCAATGTTGGCATTGTCTGTTTGCATTGGGCTTCTGAAATGGGTGTCCATTGATATAGCTTGGCAAAAAAAATGGATCCAAGGCCACAACCATCCATCCTTTCAAAGCTTACTCAAGTTGAAGAAATTCTTATAGCCAAAGTTGCTCCCGTTCTACAAGTAACCCACACTAGAGGAAGCCAATACATATATAGTGGGCATACTATACGCTTCCCACAAGACATCACTAGCATTGCAAATTTGTTTCCGCATTGGCTACATGATCTTGAAGTTGTCATTGTGTGAAGAATTGGCATGCAAGGGACAAACTATGATTGCTATGTTGACAAACATAATGTCATGGCTACATTAATTTATAAAATTGAGAATAACCCATACTATAGTGATGTTGCAATAGACTGTGATGCTCTAAATTTTTTGCCTCCCACAAGTACTAAAATCTTTGATCTCTTGCACATAATGGAAGAACCGAGGCATGACCCAAATGAACCAATGGAAACTGTAGAAAGTGTTGATGAGGAAGCTAACCTTCAAGACTTTTCATCATTTATTCTGTTGATTCCCAACCCTCCTCAAGAATTACAGGAAATTAGAGATGCCTTAAAAATTAAAGACACTACTCAAAATACCTTGCCATGGCCTAAAATAGATTCTAGCCCTATCAATGAATATAATACAAAAGGGTTATTAAGTATGGAT